>PVKB01006779.1:0-52383 GCA_004027205.1 Ctenodactylus gundi
TATCCCCACACGACCACCATATCCCCACCTCTGTCTCTTAAAATCACATCATTATCTCCCACAAGAAACCTATCTGCTTTATCTTCAAGAAAACTTTTGACACTTATTCTTGTCTGTTTTTGAGCTTTCCAATCACTAGCAATCTATCATGGCCAGTGAGTTTTCTGTTTTTACATAAGTCTCACTTCCTGCAAGAAAATTTCTTCGACTTGGAGAGTCAAATGCAGTCCCACTTACGTCATCATCTTTCCCATTATGACGAAATTAGTCCATCATTTATTCTTCAGCTAGTGTATTGTATGGACATGGCTTGCTTTGTTATGACTTTGAGACCCTACTTCGTGTAGGACATTATTAGAATCTGGGAGTGCCAAGACGTAAAACACAATCTTTGACAAAAGGGGTAAAAATATCCCCATAAAATAACATGTGGATAACAATACTACAGAGTACAGGTGTGATGATTTAAAATGTGCCCAAAGTCTCAGGGATCTGGAAAGTGATTGGATTGTGGGGCTCTTATACTCCTCAGTGGAATCATCCATTGGTGAAAACAGTAGCTAAATGGGAGGTTGGGGTCCTGTTGGAGTTGGTCATACGATGGGGTATAGCCTGGGAGGGAGGATTCTTGTCCTCAGGAATTTCTTTTCTCTCTGCTTCATGGCTGTCTTTTGGTGAACAACTTTCCTATGTCATGTGATTTGTGCCTTGAAGCCAGTCAAACATGGACTGAACCTGGTGAAATTGTGAGTCAAAAAAGAAAAAAAAAAACCCTTTCTTCCTTTAAGTTTTGGGTGTCTGGTATTATGTCTCAGTCACAAGAAAATGACTAATAAAATATACTATATGCAAATTACTGAATAGAGAGAAACGTAAAGTCAAAATTTATACACTGCAACTTAAATATATTGCAATGTTCACACACACACACACACACTCAAAAACTACTGTTCTTCAGCTCATTTTATCATGTTTTAGTCTTCCCGTTTGTTATTTTTTTCACGACAAAACTAATGGTTTTTGGCATTGTAGTGTAAGTCACTCTTTCTTATTTCTATTAGAAATACTATCAAAATCTTTGTGGGGAGTATTACTATGTACCTGGACAGGCCTTTTCTTGTTTTCTTTTTTTAATTTTCCCAGTGATATTTGGTCATTTGCAGTTCTATAACAGTAGAACAGGAGTTTGGATTTTCATGTGGATTTTCTTCTTGGCCCTGTCTGATATGCAATGAAACTTACCACTTCTAGTTTACACAAGTTGGCCAAAGGTTACAGCAGTGCTTCCCCGAAGTGGGCAATGTCCAGTGATTGACTCGGGGGACCTGAGCCGTCTTCCCTAGGTGCCCACTTGTGATCCCACCATGTCTTGTGTTACTTGATGACAGGATTGACATTTTGAGACTTAGAAATGCTCTTCTCCTGTCCCCACTTAGTTAGTGCACTTGAGACTTCCAGAAGCCCTTTAGTTGCAACATGATACCTTCATAGGCATAAGGACTCAATGTCAGATGTCAGATTTTTTTTATGTCTAGTTGTGTCCCAGGATAAGTTCTGAGCAGCAGTGGCATCTTAGATAGGTCTTAGACTAGCAAGAGAGGGGCCTTGGAGGCAGATGAGAGAAAAGAGAGGAAGGATCTTAGGGAAAGAATTCAGAGTTTAGTTCATTTATTGAGAAATTGGAGCCAAGAACTTACAAGACTTCACTTGGGGCCACGCCAGTAACAGCCTTCTTTATCTATTACTGTGCTTATCCTGAAAGTTATGATTTCCAACAAAATTTACATTTAATCCCAGTACACAAGTGAAGTTAAAGTTCAAGTGTGGCAACTGAGAGCTGTTAGTGGTGGGAGGAGAGACTCAGGCTGAAGTGCCAAAGATGAGATCCTTCCTTCTGCAGAACAAAACCAAGTTGAGTTTCTCAGCATTGTATCATCAATACGTGAAATATAGCAAATATTTTTAAAATTTGAGTGAATGAATGAGTGAAACTCAATCAAAACTCCTAAAGAGATGGCTATATCACTATTTCCTTGGAATAAGTGGGCTCTAAATTCACAGATACAGTAAATTTGGAGGGAATATGAATAAAGTCATAGTCCTATAGAGTTGTGTCATTCCTGGTGTAAAAATGTCCCATCTTAAAATTTATCAGAATCCTTGAGTAAGGAAGAGCTTGAATGGCTGCATCACTAGGAACTGAGGATTCATTCTGTCTGCAGCTTGAGTCCCTTCAAATACCCTTGGAATTGTCTGATGTCTGGTAACACGTGTAACCCGCGGAAGCTGCTTCAGAGCGCAGCTGCCCATAGCTATAGCAGCAGCTCCCTTTCATCCTCAAGTATGGTTTTAATTGTGCAGCACGTGGGGCTTCCTGAGATGGGAATGTGCAGAGAAATCCTTCCACTGGCCTTTAGGTCGCACTGTCTTAGACATCATCATTGTCATGCTGAGAGATCTCACGTTCAAGTGACCCTTGGAGACATTTCTGTTATTTTAGTAACAGAATGCACGGAGTCATCTCATTGCATTTGGAGTTATTTTTGATGCTTAATCATTAAATTTATCATATTAAAAAAACCAGAAAAATGTATGTCTAATTTCAGTATCATCATAGCCTCATTGGATTGAATTATAGTAGATAAGATGTGATATTATAAACTCCGTCCCAAAATATACATTGTCTCTGCAAGCTAGTATCTGTTATCTTATATTCATTATTTTATTGTTGCAGCAACTGACTCATAATTATTGTTAATTCTATTTCATGAGTCAAAAAGACAAGGAGATGACCTTCAGAAGCTTAAGTAACCTGTCTACATTTATTCTTGTAAAAACTTTGAAAGGGCTCTGAGGTCAAAGACCTGGGTTTACATGGAGCAGCCTATAAGCGGACCCTCAGGTCGCTGCTCTGGGCCTTCTGCCCTAGAAGAGAAGTCCTTCCATGGTCTGCTGTCTTGGAGAAGTCCTTATTATTCACTGCAATGAATCGCAGTGCTGTCCTGCTCTTAGCATCCATGGTGACTTTTCTCTTCTCATCTGTGAATCTGAGTGTGGAATGTTTCATTCATAAGGGGAGGGGTGCAGAAAAATAGAATTGAAAAGTGTTTTCCTTTCAGAAGGTAAGAGAGTAAGACTTTGGGGGTATATAATTACATTTGAACATTCTGTGTGTGTGTGTGTGTGTGTGTGTGTGTGTGTGTGTGTGTGTGTGTGTGTGTGTGTGTGTGTTGTGGATGGGGGACTGGGGACTGATCACTGGAACTGTGCTCTGAGCTACTTCCACAGCTCCTTATTGTTTATTTCAGGCAGATTCTTGCTAAGTTACTGAGTTGCCCAGATGGGCTCAAATTTGTGATGCCAATGCATCAGCCTCCCAAAGTATAGCACAGGGCCTGGCTTTGGCTTTACTTTATGTATTATTTATTTATTTATTTATTTATTTATTTTAGTTTTGATACAGGGTCTCACTCTGTAGACCAGGCTGGTTCTGAACTCACTAGGGAGCCTTGGCTGCCCTTGAGCACAGCAATCCTTCTGCATCACCTTCCCGGTAGCTGGGATTGTAGGTGTACACCACAGGGGCTGGCTTGGAATTCTCTTCTTAAAATATCAGTGCAGTCTAATGTTCACCTCACACTGGAAAGACCATGTGGCAAGGTCTGAGATCTTTGTTGTGTCTGACATACCACACGGAAGTAGTTCACAATGATGGGAAATTTTTCTCCAAATCTTTTCAAATAGTTGCTTTAAAAAACTGATTTAAAGAGGGTCCAAATTAAACCGAGTCGGACTTCAAGAAAGGGAAATACACAAATAAAATAAAAAATGAAATCTCAATCTTGAGAGCTCACTTACACAATTCACCAAATGATCTCTGCTTTGCTGTGCCCCTCAAAAGTTATTGAATAATTGAGGGTCCAGGATCCTCCAATTAAGAAACAAAGGGATGGGGGTGTAGTTCAGTGGTTAGAGTGCCTGCCCAGTGTGGGTAAACCCTGCGCTCAATTTCCCAGCACCACACTAATATTATCTAGGTTTAGTGGTGCATGCCTATAATCACATGACTCAGCAGGCTGAACCAGGATGACTGCCGGTTGGCATGAGTTCGAGGCCTGCCTGGATTACAATGAGCTCAAGGACATGCTTATACTAAAGAGTGAGACCCTGTCTCAAAAAAAAAAAATTAAGTTACACAAACAGGGCTTTCTGTTTGTTGTGGGCACTGGTGGTAGTTTACCCTTATGAAGTCTCTGGGTATCGTTTTCTTAGCATATTCACTATCTTAATTAGAGACCATGAATTCAGAATTAAGAGGGAAAAAAGAAATTGATTGAATAAAATCTACAAAGGGTCTTAGAGCATGAAATGGCTCAGATTAATACAGAGACAGAGCATTTACCAGGAACCAAAGCACTTTCTTCTCTCTAATTTTTGTTCTCATTTTATTTGTTTATTTTTTTTAACATGGGCCAGACTGTAACCCAGCCATTTGTTACTTTGCACTTCCAAAATTCATTAGATTTGCTAGCTTCCCCATAATCTATTTATAAATATGAGGGAGAAGGAATCTGATTGGACCAGCCTTGGTCCAATCAGCTATAAAATGATGGGCAGGCCAGGGAACCAGACACTCTGAGAGACAAAACATCCCAGCTTTAGGGTGTCAGAAACCCTGCCTCAGGACCCTTCCTCCTCCCAGCAAGCAGAGTATATAATTTTCTCAGGCTGTTTATTCTGATTACAATAAGCTATACTTAATTTTTGACACCTAGAGAAACTGCTCTAACCATCTTGCTTATCCAAGCCGTTCATAACCACCACACAGCAAGACCTGGCTTAGCTTAGTTCTTCAGAAGACACACTCTTCTTCTCCCCCCCCCCCCCCCACACGCACACCTTGTCCCTCTCCTCCCTTTCTGTCTGTCACCTCCCCTGCAGCACACATCAGAGACAACTGTAAACACAAAGCACACAGTATTGGCCTGATGGCAAGCTAGACACTAACACCTCCCTCTCATTCTTCAAAAGGACGCTGTTGACAATGAACACACTACTGTTTGTTGAGTACTTGGAGTTTCTAGAAGACAGTCCTTGTATAAATACGCGGTATTATTACTGTTATTACCATGTTTAACATTCCCTTAATAGTAGGAAAGTTCTTTTACAACCCTGGCTGTAAACTATAGCTGTAAATTTCTTCCTTCTTCTTTAAAGCTCTTCCAGAGGCTTTGAACAATGATACTAAAGTAACAATTCAAGTACATCACTGTGCCTAATGAATAAAAGTGTCCTTGATTAATGACACTTGTTCAACATCACACTGACAGGACCATGAAGTATAAAAAAAAGTGGAGTTTCTGCCTACTGTAATTTTTTTCTCCATTAAAGAAAAAAAACAGGCATCACCAGAGCTGATTTTTTTAAAAGCTGGAATCTTTTTTGCTACCTTTTCATCTATTCACTTGCTGCTGTGTATTTCCTCTGCTCCCCAAGTAAGGTGCTTTTGTCTCATGCTGGTACTCTCTATCAGGCTGTTATCACTCTAGAGATCTGCTGTAGGATCTGCTAAGCAATCTCAGGGTGCTGGAGCCAGCAAGACCTTCTCCCAGGGCGGGAAAGAGAGAGAGGGAGAAGGGAGGGTGGGCTCTGCTGAAAGGCACAGGCTGATCGCAGATGACAAAAAACCAGCCAGGTGCTGGGAAAATCTATCACAGGACCAACGGTGAATTGCAGGTGACTAGAGGCATACTTTATAATTCTGTATCAGGGTTTATGTATTTTACTAACCTTATTTCATGGGGTTGATGTTATACAGCTTTATGGTCCCCCACACCCCCCAATCCTCTCCTAGTTGGAAATAAATTCCTCCTCTGCTATATATCTAGGAGTGACACTGGCTGTTGGCCCATCTCTCTGGGTAAATGCACAGCTTGTATTTTTTCTTTCGCTCCTCAGCTAGGGTGGAGGCGCATTTCTGGATGACAGGTCAAGGGGGAAAGGCTCCCGGTTCAAGTCGAGGGAAGCAGAAGATGCAGAGCACCTCCAGCCTCTTGTTCCATCCTCCTCTTGCAAATTGCTCGGTCTGGCGGCGATTTGAACGGCTAGCACTGTTGTCAGCTATCTCTGCACTCCAGCTTTTCTCTCCCCTGGCGGAAACATCTGGGACACAGACTTTCCAAGCAGTAATAATAACCCTACTTTCGCTTCCACATCTTTTGCGGTTGTTATTATGTCATCATGGTAAATGACCATAATTGACCCCCACAATGAAATGTTGCCAACATTCATATGAATAGCAACTGCAATTGCATAGGCTAGCAGGCATGTGCTTTGCAAATAAAAAAATTGCTGAATAGCTGAAATCTCAGGTTCGTTTGGGGACCTGAGTATTTCTGAATCATAATGGAAAACGATTTGTTTCTGAAACGGAAGACGCTGCCCACAGGAGCCTCCCTTGGATGACCAGAGTAAGTATTTAGTGGGTATTGCTGGGATTTTCAGTACCCCTCAAGGCTTTGGGTACAATTTAGATACAGAGGGATAAGTCATCACAAGACTCTCCTCTCTTCTTGAGCACAGAGATATCACAGTTCTATTTCTCATTTGAAGAGCACACACCAAATGTGCACAGACACATGTGCACACATGCAAATTCTGACATCATTGCCACCCCAAAGTGAGCACTGACTTTTCCTGACCTTGTCGAAAGCTGACATGCAATAAGGGTGTAAGAAGATAGTGACAAAGGAAGTGAAAGTGTCTGAACACATTTTGAAACTCGGGCCAGAACTGTGTGTTTTCATATTGTGCTCAAGAGGCAATTTTGACTAAATTAGTCTTATTGATTTTCAGTAGAGAAATCAGAATCATCTCAAGGTGGTTGTTTCAGTAAAAGAATGAAGACATAAATAAATGAATGAAATCTATTCACTCCTGTCTCCTTAGAAAGCTAGTTGATTGTGGTATTTTTTTTTTTGAGAATTTTCAATGGACTTTTTTCCAAATTAGGTGAGGTCTTAAAAGAAAAAGTCAACAGTAATAACCAAAATAAAACAACAACCTCACACAGAAAGCTGCCGTTAAATACTGTTGTCCTTAAGATCTATGCAATCTTTTTAAAAGAAAAAAAAATCTGTGCTGGTTCTGTCATTCTTATTCAGATCTCAACAAAGTCTTTCACACAGGATTTTCAACATGTTTCAAAGTCTCGCCCCTTCCCTCAGCACATTCCAGCTCCTTCCCAGTTCTGCTCCTCTGCTCTCCCAGAGTGCCTTTGGGGAGACTCACCAACAATCTCTAACATTGTTAATGTAGGAATTAAGGAAGACCATTAATTTCGCATTATAAATAGAAGATGATTGAGTGATGTAGCTATTTCTACAGTTCTCAAATTATAGAGAAACAGAGTACCAACTTTGCCTGCGAAGTCTGAACTACTATGAGTTTTCTGTAGCCAACAGAATGTGATTCTTTGACCCTTGCCTTCACATCCTCCCCTCTGTCCTACGTTCCCTATCAACCGATGGCTTCACCTTCTCAGTGACCCCTCAAGCATGGACCAAAACTTCATGGTATCCATCATTCTTTTCCCAACTTGCCACACAAATACATCCCTCCCTTATTTCTGTCTCTTCCAACCTGATTTTAAAAAAATCCCAAATCTGTCACTGTGGCAAAACTCGGTAATACCAGAAAATCTATCGGACTCTGCTTCTACACTAGGCTCTGAGTAGTATAATTCTGCTAATAAATAATTTCAATTTTAAAAAGAAACTTTATTAACTAAATGAATTATTTATTCAGTGGATGGTCACGGAATGGTCAAAAAGAACAAGCCTACAGGATACACCACTGGTTTGCTCAAGTAAGAAACTAGTTGCCCTGTTTCTAAAAACTTTCCTGACTTGTACTTGAAGTTGTCACCTTTTGAGTTTATTGAAAGTCTAGTTAAGCAGAAAACTAAAGATAAATGAACACATGACTTTTCCTAAATTGCAGCTATTGGGTATTGTCTGGTCTTATTTATCCGATAAAATGGGAGCTATGCAGGAAGATACTAAGAGAAGATTCTCACATGCTGGCTTGCTGTCCAACCGCAGCCTGCATCATCTCCAGCTGGACCAGTGGGTTCCTAGCTGTCTCTAGGTGTGCTCCTCTACTCAGCCAGAGCCTCTTTGGGGCAAGTGACCAACCATCTCAGGTCTTTTTTATAAGGTCATTGTTGGTATCAGAATTTAAGAAAGTTCATTAATTTCTTAGTATAAATAGGAGGTCATGGAAATTAGTCAGCCATTTCTGTAATTCAGGAATTACAGAGGAACAGGTAAAGAAGTGTTCTTCATGGGACCTACCCCAGATAGAAGTACACGGAGCTGTTTTTGTTTCTGGTGAATTTTTGAAGTTTTGTAGATTTCTTGAGTACCTCACTTGTGTATGATTTTTCACCATGAAAATATCAGCCACATCTTGACTATTAGCCTCATAGTCTTTAGAAAAGAGTCCTGTCTTCCCACCTCACTTGATGATGCGACCGTCTTGTCCAATGTGTCTGTATCCTCAGTCTCTTTCCTTCATCACTGGCCCTTTGCCTGATCCCTATTAGTGACTATGCCATCAAATTGTGTTCAAAAGTAAGTTTTCACTTTATGGTTTAAAGATGCTCAGTAACCCAAATAAGTAGCTTAAATGTGTGCTCATTTTTCTATGAATAAGTAAATTATTCTTCCTTATTGGATATCTACCTTATAAATATGAGAAATAATGTCTTTACTATCTTGTAGTTTTGTGTTACCTTCATGTGTAAATGGTCTATTTGGGATACACTGTGTCTTTCAGAATGACTTAATCACTCCCACTTATCCTAAGATACCACTGGGTAAATAAAGAGGTTAGTTAAGTTCTGTTGCATGGGATACGAAGGGGGAAGAAAGCCCCAGTCCCTTGTGCTCTACCTCATCATGAAAGGGCATACTTGAAGCTTGGCTGTTCCTGGCTAGTCTAGTCTAGGTTGTAGAGCCTTTTGCAATAATTGCTGAATCACTTGAGAAAAGACGTTCCCATGGCAGGCGTTCAGGGTCCTATCCCACTGTGTCTAGCCTCGAATATCTACGCCTTCGTGACCTCTTCTCAGGCATAGAAGAAGAGGCTCAACAACCATCTGAGCCTCTCGCCTCCTTGACCAAGGCTTCTGGAAATGTCTGTATCATCATGGCTTATGTGCATCTAGGAGAAGCCTGGAGGACTGCCTTAATTCTATTTAATTCATGTTCCCTCAAACATACCAACGCTTGAAAGTGCATTTTGGAATAAATGAGGTGAGAGATGATGATGGCTCAGACAAAGAAGACAGCAGTGGAGATGGTGATTAGATCCTTGCGGGGAGGTTTTGAGTGCCATTTAAAGATATAGAGGATTTACTGGTGAATTGGAATTAGAATATAAGAAATAAAAACTAAGAATGATTACAAGGTTTCTAAGCTAAAAATGAGTGTAGGGGAGTAACCAGATGAGCAGGAATAGAGTAAGAGGAGGGCTCATTTGACTCACCTGGGGCAATACACTGGACCTTCTAGTAACAGGATAAGGTACAACTTGGGTGTTGATTCAGTTGCCTGCATACATTGTCAACTATAAGTTATAAAGCAGACATTTATTGATAATAGTAGTCATAATAATATAATAGCTAATACTTACAGATAATTTAAGTGCCAGGCACAATGCTAGCCCCTCATGTAAGTTCCCACCTAGAAAGGACATCTCCTTTGCCTTGCACGCTCCGTGTTACTAGCTTTGAGTCAATGGATGTGAACGAAAGTGATATGCACTAGTCCTCATCTTCAACCTGGAGGCAAGTTGCTTTTCGAACTCTGACTCCTATTTGCATGATCAAGACTGGGGTCAACAATCGAAACTGCAACTTTGGAAAAAAGGGTAGAGCCACAGGAAGAAAGGATGCCAAATTCCTAAAAGTTTGTGGAAGACAGTGGCCCCAATCATCCGGAACTGGCCTGCGATATTAGCCCTAAATAAATGTTCATTTATTTTGAAATGTTTTGTCTCTTTTTTAAACAAGAAGGTATCATTTACCCTTAATAATACATGAGATTTTTCTGAAGCACAATGCTAGTAACACTAACCAGGCAAGCGTAGATTTTTGGTTTTATACTTTTTGTAATCACAAGTGAGCAAACTCCTGAAGTGCACCTGGGCAGCTGCTTGCCAATCGGATGCTTCCTCTAACCTCCGACCCTACTTCCTTTGAAGCTGCGAGAAAAGTCCTACTTAAAGGCTGTTCTCTGATCGGTTGTAGATAGAGCAAGTGACACATTCTAATTATTATCACTGTCGGGCACCGTCTCCCCCGCTCAGGATCCAGCACAAGCCCACCTTTCCCAATCTCTCCATTAATTCTCATCTTTTGGCTCGCCTGTGGAAAGCGACCTACACTTGCCCCTCAGCCCTCCAAGCGCTCACGGATACGGGGTATTTTTGCTTCATTAAACACTCGCAGCTTTTTCCTCTTTGTTCCCTTCATCTGTGTTGCAAAGAACAACCTGTAATAAGTTGCTCCCACTTCTCAACCAAAAATAAACTCTTCTTTTAAAATAAAATACTTTCATTTCAATTATGATCATGCCAAGTTTGGCACAAAACTTTCATAATTTAAATCTTGCTCTCAGAAATTTCCCCAAATACTGGATTCCAGACTGTACTTAAAATCTGGATAACATTCTCCTGAGAAAAAAAAAACATTCATAGGATTGGGAAGACCCTAGTGAGCAGGAACCTCACCTCTGTCCTGCCCGTTGCTCACCTGCTGCCACAACACAGCAGCCTACTGGCTGCACACCAGCTCTTGGCTTTCATAGCTCGGTCATGGGCATTCCTCATGGGGACTCTGCGTGATTAGCATTGCAGTGATTTACATTTTGAATGCATATTCTCTCTCCCTGTTACATCTTTATGATAGAAGCCCACGCGCAATCTGAGGCACCACTTGCTGGCATAGCCCCGGCATGGTATGGACAGCGCAGCCAGGAAAGATGACACAATGATAATACATGCCACATTGTTCTCACATAGCCACAGTGTGTCCACCAACCATATTTGGCGAGAGAACCTTGAAAGCAGAGAAAAATTCCTTGCTAACCACACACAAGGTGAGCACCACATATGTGAATATGTGTCCATATGTAATATATTATTTTTTGACTAGTGAAGGCTAAGGGATCCCAGCAATAATTTTATTTCTGATAAACCAGAGTTCACGTTTACACTCTTCCCCTCAGGACATTTCTCAAAATGCAGTTGTCAGTTTAGTACGCATCACTTGAATTTAATCTCAAGAATATGAGATCACAAGACTCACATCTCCTGTCTAACAAGTGGTAGAGAAAATTTTATATGAATATAAAAAGCATAAATGAGATTAGCGTAAATTAGGTTCTCATTTCTACCTTATAGTTGGATGGAACGTATTTTTAATCTCCCAGGTACTTTGCTGGTGATGAATATCAGATTTCTAATTGTTTGTTTTTGTTATTTTGGTTTGTTTATTTTGTCTGAAGCTGGCCTTGCAGTATTCATTTGTGTAAAAAAGTATGGAGAATCATCTTCCCACCATAGATCTCAGTCTTGAAAGGGCATTTGCCAAGGTGGCATTCCTGACAGTTTTTTTTTTTTTAATATATAAATATCAGTGTAAAGGCAGAGGTCAGGATAACTCAGGCAAAACCAAAATAAGTCTGCAGTCAAAACCTCATTTGAAAGGCATTTTCTCCTGTTAATGTAGTGGTTCGGAGCAGTGTCTTCAAAGTTTCTGTCATAAAGCCTCACAAAGACAGCAACACTAATGGGCTACAGAGTTGGGCTTTGTGACCAGGCTGCCTGGACTGAGTCCTAGACCTATCACTTATGAGCAGTAAAACCAGGCACATTACTTCTCTGTGCTTCTGTTTCTTCATCTGGACATGTGGGAGAACAGCCTGAACCAGTCACAGGCTGGTTCTAAGGACTGAGAAAATGAACTTGCAGAACACGGGGCACACGACCTGGCACACATTTGGCCCCAGGAGAATAGTAGATGTGACTTGGGGGTAAATTATCTGGTGAGTAGGTAGCAAGTATTCTATATACATAAAGTACAGAACTCTCCATCGGACTTTGCATTTTCTGTCGAGAGATCATAGACCAGTATGTCTGTCGGCTGGGCACTTGATTTCTTCTTAGCTCCTCCAGGTGAGTTCTACTTTATGAAGGAAATAACCTCAGTAAATAAGAAGGCAGCTGGAAAACAGAAATCAATGGTAGTGCTTTTCACAAAAATAGTAAATAAGCATTTTAAAATTATTTGTAGCTAATACTGTGTCATACTGACTACATCTTCATAGTTTTTAGGACCAATGAATCAAACAAACCTAGGGTTAATTGTAAAATCGAAAAAAGTCTTACCTCCTGGCATCGCGTCATTTCTGCTGGCTAAGGGTCACCCAAGCCTAACAAATGCCCACTAAGATGTTCATGTAATATTACACCTTCTTAGTGCAGTCTCATTTTCACTGAAAATTCTCAGAATGAAAAGGGCTAGGCTGGTGCAACGGAGAACTGCTCTTTTGTTTGGCTACCATGGCTACAGTTCTCCGACAAATGTCTTCCCTTCGATTCCGACCACGGTTTGTATTCCCTCTTTGATCCAGATGTGAACTAGACCAACACTCAGTCTTGAGAATGTGGAACTTGGGCCTGAGAGATGCAGGAGTTTAGTAAATCTGTGAGGTATGAACTTGAGAAGCACTGGAGGATGTGTTCATACTGCATGATGAAAACTAGCTTCTCGTCAGGAGAAGGGAGAGGGACACTGATATTTAAAGACGGGGACAAAAACTGTTTAGGAAACCTGACCCATTACATCTCCATGTCAGAACACAGATTCCGCTGGGTTTATAGGGTGAGGAGGTTTGAGAAAGGGGCCCAGGCAGTTTTCCTACCCCTCTCTGCTTTTAGTTCCTCTCTGGAGTTCAGAAGAGGGCTCTTCGCTACCTCCCAGACACTCCTGACCTGGAATTTAGCACCAGATATGCTGTGACCAACTGATTCTACTCAGGATAGTATGAAAGTCTTGAAGTCCCATTTAGATGCCATCTCAGCAAAGGCTCAAGATCCTACCGAGAGGCTTGGGGGTCGCAGTGTGGAAATCCCCATCTTCCTGTTGCAAAATACAGAAGTCCAAGAGATTAAATGCCACGGCACCACCACTGAAAATGGAATTCAGTGGGTACTACTTTATTCTCTTTCCCCCAGGCTACAGTTGATCAGTATCTCAGGTTGTTCCAGAGATCGTGTCCCATTTCCCTGAGACACTAGTGCAAGATAGTGATCAAGTTAGGAACCTCCTGGAGTTGACTCTCCCCCTTGTTCCCCCGCCTTAGCGTTCCCTATCAGCATCACACTAGATGGATTCTAAAGGATCTTTAATGTCAGATTCTGATTTTGAAGGAATCCAGGTGGAAACACTCAATATCCTTTTAACAAATTCCTTTTGGATCTGATAACATCATATCCGATGATAACGGGTTACAAGAGACTTCCTTTCTAGTGTTAGGCATGTAGATACATCAATTTTGACTTTGTCTAAATTAAGCCATCTCTGCCTTAGTTTACTCACACACAAAATGCAAACATTTGGGCTTACTTCTAATGTTCCTTTCATCCAGAAGATTCTATGACTTATTGAAAAGGCCTCATGGCACAGAGGAAGTCTAGTGATGGCAATGCAGACAGTGTGACCTCTTGCACTTAGTCTTCAGTTTTCAAGTGTCTCTTAATCTAGGATTCTAAGGAGAGCTTGTAGCTTCTTTTGAGATAGATATACTAAATATCTAAATCTCTCAACCGTCTTCAAAGTAGTCCTTAGATTATAATTGGTCAAAATTATTTATATTCTCATAAAGAAAGTCAGACTCTTTACAAGGCATTTTTGGGAATCCTTTTCATCTCTTAAAACCCGAGTTTCACGGACTCTGGAAGGTTCCTGCAAGACTGCTAGTTTCAAGTTTCTCAAACTTGGGAATTTGACTTTAGTGCATTTTCTTATCTTCCTTTTCATCACTCATCTGACTTATTCCCTGGAACCTTTAGCAACTACATTGTAATTGTTTTTCAGTACTTCTGTCAGCTTGAAAAAATTCACACTGTGAATGAGCACCTGACTTTCCTGTATCTGGTGAGGACTGGTCTGGCCCCCCGTTTTACTTTCCACTTGGACATTTTCTTGAATATATAGGCAAGGACAAGTGAGACAGAGTGTTCAAACAACTACATATATATGTTTGTGTGTGTGTGTGTGTGTGTGTGTGTGTGTGTGTGTGCATGTGCGTGTGTTAATGCTAACCACAGGGTACATGCCTGTAATTTCATCTACTTGGAACACTGAAGCAGGGGTATTTTAAAGTAGGAGTTCAGATGGGGCAATTTGATGAGATTGTCTCAAAATAATGGGGGAATAAAGAGAAAAGGAACTGAAGGAAGACCCTTCAAAATCAAAGACCTGATTGAAAATTGGACAATTGAAATGAATAAGCAGTTCTCAGATGAAGAAGTTCAAATGGCCAGCAAAAACAGGAAAGATGTTCAACGTCTTTAGCCACTAGAGAAGCGCAAATCAAAATATCACTAAGATATCATCTCATCCCGGTGAGAATAGTGTTTGTCAAGAACTTAAACAGCAATTGATGCTGATGAGATTCTGGGGGAAAAAAGGAACTCTCTTACATTGCTGGTGGGACTGTAAACTGTTACAACCACAGAGGAAGGCCGTATGGAGATTCTTTATGAGGCTGAAAAGAGAAATTCCACTCTTATCGGTGATACTTCTCCTGGGTTTCTTTGTAAAGGAATTAAAGCCACATATAATGGAGATGTGCGCATACCCATGTTTATAGTTGCACTACCAACAATAGCTCAATTGTGGAAGACGCCAAAATACCCGACAGACCAATGGATAGAAAAAGTGTGGACAATAAGTGACCTTCCTAGGTCAAGCCAGTGACTTGTCCTTCTGAATAAGGCTCCACCTCCAAGCCCGAGATTTTTGGGGGATATTCTATATATAAACTGTAATAGTAGAGTAGAAAATAAAAATGTAAATGACCATAAAATAAAAATTTGATTAAGAAATAAGCTTATTTTAGAAACTAAATTAACAAAACTAGAGACAGAGAAAATTTTATTTATTTATTTATTTATTTATTTATTTATTTTGAGACAAGGTCTCACTGTAATCCAGCCTGGCCCTGAACTCACTTTCTAGCCCAGGCTGGCCTTGAACTTGGCAATTCTCCTGCCTCTGCCTCCCTAGTTCTGGGGTTACAGGCATGTGCTATCATGCCCAGCTTTATGTGGGACGGGGGAATCAAACCCAGGACCTTGCACTTGCTAGGTAAAAGCATTAACCTCTGTGGCATTCCTCCAGCCCCAAGAAAATGTTAAAGAGCATATGACAGCTATGACTTTTTAAGTCTTGGAATTGAAGAAGGTCAGTGGAAAACAACAGAATTGGTTACTAAGTACAGCCAGTGCTGGTTTACCCAACAAGCAGACTAGTCAGGGCTTCCCATCTCAGCCATGCAGGACAATGGAGAACACAATGTATAATGCAGCAGGCTCTTCTTTCATGAACTTATCCAATATTTTATAACCAATAAAACAAGTAGAAGGAAACTATCTGCATTCTCAGGTCAGTTTGAATAGCCTATTTTGGAGGTTGGACTTTTTTTGATTCGGCTATGTGTTTTGGGTTAGTGGCAGATTTTTCTCTGGCAGCTTCTGTGAGGCAACCCTGGGACCTGCATGGAATCAGTGGATGTGCCGAAGGTCCCTGACTGAGCAAAGATGGAATCAAAATGGGTGTAACCCAGACCACTCTCTGGTTCAAAGGGTTCCTGGCCTCTGAAAACAAATCAAGATTCTACCTCTAGGCAATTACACTCGATGATTTACAGTAGATGATTAAAAGGGAGAATATTCTACTGAAATATTTGAGAATTATGGCATAAAAACAAAGTGATATGTTCCTAAATCTAAAAATTGAGAACTTTTATTGTTACTTGTCCTAATAGTCATAGCTAAAAACCCTAAGTGTTAGCTAGTAAGAAGGACTTTCTGACTCAGTGTGTATTGTATGACCATGTCCTTTCAAAGTATCCTCTCCATTTAAGGAAATAACTGTTGAAATATATCCGAGGCCTTCCTATTTTCCTATAGAACACTAGGCATTTCCCCTCCAGAGAAAGAACGGGAGGGCCGAGCCATCCATTTCAGTATGACTAATCCTTTTTTTTTTTTTTCATTTTTACTGCTGAGTTTAGCTCCCAAGAAATGCTTTTATGTGTTAGCTTGGAGAAACCTGGCTATCCCATTCCTATTGGCGATGGCTCTTCTGACTTTCTGTTGAGTTACGCATTGGCTATAAATTGTCCCTCACCAGAAAGCTGATCATTTAAAGCAGGAATTTTCCTTCAAGTCATTGAAATAATTATAGGAAATCGTTAAAGTATTAATAACATTCAGAGGAGTTTACATCATGCACTCCACAAACAAATGGTCATTCCACAGGCCAAAAGATTGAGTACTTAAATTCCAATGGCATTCTGGTACTGAGCTAAATCCTCGGAGAAACCAGAGGACTGGTTTATTCCACAGCCCACAAAATTTATCACACTCCAGGGTGGAAAGCAAGGCAAAGAGCTTTATTTTCTGTGATATGTACTTCAGTAAAGATGTCTATATCCCTAAAAGGATATTAGTTTTAAAGGCCTCTGATTTTAAGTTCTCTAAGACTTTTACATTTCAATATGATTACAACTCGCCTCCACAGGCAGAACCAAATCTACATTTTACAAAGAATTTTAGAATCTATTACTTTATCATTTTCCCAGATACGCATTAGCAGCCTGGATTATAACATTTATTAAGTTGACATAGAGATGTCACAGTACTAAAATCTCGCCCCTTGCTTCCTTCGATTTCCTATTAGGAAGAAACACGAAATTTTAAAAATAAGAAAAGGGCTTCTCTTGAAACAAATTTGATTAAAACGAGCCTTGGAATTCTATTTATTTTATTGGTTTCCCCCCAAACCACTTAAATGTCAATTTTGAAATTTAGCTGTGCGAATGAAAGATTCAATCCTGATTTGTCTTAAGCCCCTGCTGTCATTGTTCAGCCACTCAGTTTGAATCTTGTCCAACCTGATTCCCGAAGAAGCAAAGAGAGAAATGGTTTAGAAAGTTAGCTGTTCTCAGCTCTGCCAGGGAACAGGAGAGAAGCACCACTAGACTTCTTTCTTGCTTTTCAGAATTGAGGTAGGACCACCTGGGGTTTCCTGTTTTAGAATCCAACACTTGGAGCACTTAGAAAATCTCTGAGCTTCTGTCTCCCATGGCATTTAAGTAAATTAATAACATTAAAAATTTCTAAAATAAGAAGTGGGTTATAAGATCTGTCGAAGTACCTTGCACATGATTTGCTTGGGTACTTTTCTTCCCAGAGGGACCTCGCCAAGGGGCAGTCCTACAGCATCAAACAGGTGTGTGCCTGTAGCCTCAGGATGTCTACTTCCCACCACCTCAAGGCAATAGCATGGCGTTATCTTTCCCCCCTTATTTTAATGCCAATGCCCAGGACAGTGCTTTGTTTTAATGTTTAAGCCTAAACCTCCTGCGGCAATATTTTTTCAGGTAATAGCGTCCATTTGTAATGCTAACAGCTCTGGAATTCTCCAGTTGATTCACCACTGAAGATTCTCCCTTTCCTTTGGTTTTCTATGCTTTACAACTTTTTGCCATATGCAGTCCAGACTAAATTAAATAAAGAGCACAAATGCTACATGTGGCCTTTGAGATAACTAGACAATTCCAAAATCAACAGCAGCTTTGCCCTCAAGGTACTATGTCTTCTGAGTTTCCCTTAAATAGTAATGAAAGAATCTTGTTAAATTTTCCAAAATTTTAATAAAACTCTTCGTATCTATGTTTGATAAGATCTTCATTTCCTAGAAGAAAAGGTTATTTATCCATCATTTCAGGACTATACTTTTCTCGCTAGGTTTATATACAGCCTGACTATATGGAAGGGCTGACATCCTCTGCTAGAATAGAACAGAAAAGCTTCTATTTGTTTAATTTGTGCTGTGTGGTGAAATTGAATGAGGTTGCTAGTTAGAATGGCCTGGACTTGATTCTCAAATTACTGCTTACAAGCCGTCCTACAGAAAATTTTCTCAACTAAAAAAGTAAGACATTTCTAGCTCACAAAGTTCTTGTGAAGATCAGAGATTTTCACAAATATTTTTGGTATATGTCAGTAGAAGTCATTAATCACTTTCCACTTACAAATGCAATGATTTCCTTGTAGAACTTGTGGGGTTCCAATAAAAATAATTCTCCCCTCCAACCCATGCCCCAAGCTATGCAATCAATATGTACAGTATGTGGCCACAGGCAGTTTCATGGCTAAATTGAGCAAAGGCGAATATTACGGCTGATTCAAGAGATCAGGACAGAGAAACTGTTTCCACCTAGAAAAAAACACAAAATATGTAATTTTGAGGAATTTTGACAAGCATCTCAAGACCACACAGTAGTCAACAGTTGGGTTTAATGCTCAGGACTCAGCTGATACAACCCAATTCCTTTATGGGCCAGCAAATTCCCTTTGGTTAGGCCAACTTAAGAAATGTTTTCATTTAATTCCTTTGTAGCTAGTATATTAAACACACACATGACATAATTAAATATAATTTGATGGTGTTTCCTCTAAACTTTGATATATTAACAGAAGAAAAAAATTTCCCATACCACTATGTGAAAACTTCACTCAAAAACATCCTCTTACATTATAAAACACTCTTGTATCAAAATATATGAAGTCTCAAAAATTTAAGATATTGAGTCCTCTTTCAATCTTCATCCAAAAGGAAGACTTCACTCATTCAGCCTACATTTGGGAAATCACCTGTCTTCTCCACTCACCTTGTGCATGTACATCTCCATGGTCTCACCTGGGTCACATTTGGCAGTAGGAAGAGAAAGGTTGGAGGATTGAGTAGACTGGTTCTTATTTGCTTGGTGTGCTTGGTGTTGAGAAAGTAGTACTTTGTCCTCCCATTCTCTGGGCCAGACATCTAGTAAAAGGCAACTCTGTGTGTGTGTGTGTGTGTGTGTGTGTGTGTGTGTGTGTGTGTACCTACGGGCCCTTCAGAAGCCCCATTGGGCTTCTCTGTCCATGGCTTCTATGATCCATGAGAAGCACATTTCTCTTGGTTCACCTTTCTCCTTTCTCCATCAGTTTCTTTTTTACTGGACCATCTTCACCAGAATGAGCCCACTGTTGTGACTTCCTCTTCCTATTGTATGAACTTATTGATTTCATTAGATTACTATTCAGGTGTTTAGGTTACTACAGTGTGGAAAAAATTTTAAAAACATAAACTTGGAAATCTTTGGGTTTTTTTATTATTATTTTTAGAGATCTCACTCTGTAGTCCAGGCAGGTCCTGAATTCATTGGGAAGCCCAGGGTAGCCTCAAATGCAGAGCAATCCTTCTGCCCCAGTTCTCTGAGTGTGGGGATCACAGGTGCATGCCACCGCACCTGGTCAATTTTTACTTAATGCTGCGGAATCAAGCCCAGCGACTTGTGTATGCTAGACAAGTGCTGTAACACTCACTATACACCCATCCCTAGAAATATTTATTTGAAAGCAACTTGAAATTTGTAAGAAAATCAAAAATAATCCAACATCAGAGCAAACCTTACTGGCCTGAAAATTAACTGGAAAAACAAACAAAAATTAAAAACAAAAAATTAAGCAGCAGGTTACTGGAGGTCTGGAAGGGGTATATTATTGCACTTCCAGGTGTATGAAAATGAAATGAGAAAGTCAAACTACTCAAAGACTTGTGAAATGTGGAAAATCTTTTACCATGATTCACCCAAATTATAATGAAAAACTAACAGTTTGATGTATTCATTTCAAAACAGATGGTGATATCAGTTGGCTTTGGATGAAATTCCCTGGCACCACTTACAGGCCAGTCGTGGCTGTGTGACCACAGGGACACATTTTTTCCTGAGTAATCATGCTTTTAATTCTACCGATGTCTCCCTAGAGACTGGCCTTACTCTGAACTCCTACTTACATAAGTATTTTTGAAAATTGTAGTTATTCCCCAAACACTTGCTGTTATTCACAGCAAACCCTCTTAGCAAAATACTGTTAGCATTCTCCCTCACATTCCCCTATCCGAATGGCCAAGCCTCAGCCACCAATGTCAATATTTCCTTAATTCTATTTGGTTGTCAGATTGATCCTGAAGTGTGTTCTTAACTTGGGTACCACGATCTCCTTTGAACACTAAGCATCAAGCATCTTGTCTCATGTCCACTCTAATTATGTGGCTTAATGGATATTTAGCATGAGATGCAGAATCCAAGACCTGAATTGGGTCAGGTCTACAAAAAATTCTTTCAGTTTGCTGGTGTTCTTGTGATGCAGAAGCAGAAGACAGCAAAATGCAGTCAATAGTCTATTTGTCCTACAAATTGGTAACTAATCCCAGGGGGAAAATAATATCTTTAGTTGTCAATTTTAACTAATTCAAAAATGGGATCTTCCGTGGATGGCTTCTTTCTGATTGGAAGTTAGCCTAATTTCCTCAGGCAAATGATCACGGAGGAAAAGAGTCCAAGACTGGGACGTCATACCCAATACCCACAACTTAAAAGAGACATTTATGTTGGTTCATCATTTCTGTCTGCAGTCATTTGAGTCCAAAAACAGGATGCACAAGGGAAGGGCCGAAGAAAGCTGTCCAACTCATGATAGCCAGGAAACAGAGAGCAAAGTAAAGAGCTAGGGCAAGAATACGCTGTTTCGGTCCCCAGTAACCTGCCACCCACGAGGCCCCGTGTTCTAACATCGCCTTTAGCTTCCAAGCTCATCAATGCAGAAACCCACAGAAGAAGACAGCACTCGAGTGATTCAATCACCTTCCAGATATGTGAGACTCAGGGGAGACATTTTAAATCTAACCTGGAATAACTTGATCTTCCCAGGGACTTTTCATTCTTAGAGAAATTCCCACTAAAATTGTCCTGATGGACGTAACATTACAGGCCACTTAGGATCTCCATGCTTTGACTTACACATCACCAGGAGAAGCTTTACCAAAGAAACATGCATGAAACCCACAAGCAGGCTGGAGCCTCAGCTCAGCCTCAGCCTTCTCCTCAGCAACCCAAGCTCAGCATCTTGCGTTCCTCGGCAGATTTCACAAAGGGCCGAGTACCACGGACAGAAAGGAAATGGGTGTGTGTCTTACGGAGGCACTCACATTTCTATCTTGTCTACTGTTCCAACGATGAAAAGAGTTGTTAAACCATAACAAAATCGAAATAAAAAGAAATCTTAAACTATGAAATGGATTTTTAAAAATACTGTCATTAGGTGTAACCTAAACAGTCTCTGTGTGGTTTCTCAGAATGACAAGTAAACAATAAACACTAAGTGTTGTCAAGCGGCTTTCATAAAAAGTGTTCCCATGCACGTGAGAGTAGGGAGAAGGGCTGGAGTAAGCGCCAAGTTGCGACCTCCAGGAGGTGGGCGAGGCCTCCCACCAGCCAGAGTGGCCTTTTTTCTTCCTTCAAGCAGGGTGACAGGAACTCATTCTTCCTGATTAAGAATCCAGGGGACTTGCTTTTTCTTTGTTTTTCCCTCTTTTGCTACTTCAAACATGTGTAAGGCATGTTTTGAGGATTAGTAACCCCTTAGATTATTTTTGCGGCAGACTCTCTGAAATCGAAAAATTCAGTAACAGCATTTACAGCATTTACTTGTAATACTAAACATGGAACTCCCTTTCCACTGTGTGTCAGGGTCACACAAAAATAAACACTTGGATTGTGTCTTATATTTTTTTCTCTTACCAGAAGCTTCAAGATTCAATTCCCATCAAAGACCAAAAGTAGTCAATTTAAATAAAATGACAAAAGCCCATTGGATGTAAGATAGGTTAACATAGAGGATGGAGAGGTAGGACCTCAGGATCATGAATAGCTTATAATGAATCTAATTTCTAACACTTAGAACTGCAGGTAGCCTGAATAACACATGTTCCCAGGTTGAATTCAGCTCACAGTCTGAATTTATCAGGTCCTTTTTTATTTTAATATATGATTATATGAAAATTAACTAGGAGAGTTTAAGAAAGTCAATATTATATCAACCAAAGTTGGTTAAAAGTCCATGTCAGATGTACATAAAAGAAATAATAAAAATATTCTAAAGAAAACAGATATTCTTGTTTTCCTCACCCTTGCAAAAAATAAACAAATGCTATTTACCCACAAAATTGCCAACCGTTTTGCTGACAAAGCCATCCATTTCAACTATTACGTTCTCTGTTTCCTTGTGACCAACTCCACTATATGCTGCAGTTACGCAGTAGTCATGTGACTCATGAAGCAGTCTTTCCTAAAGAAAGCAAAATAATGACAATGCACTTCTGTTGCGTACTTTGAGCATATTTCAGCTGGGACTGGAAAAAACAAACAAAACTTTTCTAACTTCATGCTCTAATGAATGCGATATGCATTCTGTCCACTGGGAATCAGGTACACAATGATACTTTTGTCAAAATATGCTAAAAAGTGTTTACACTGATCTTAGCACTAAGTTCCTAGCAAATACCATGTTATTGCCCGGATAGACAGATGAAGAAACATAACTGATTAAACTAGTTTTCTGTAGTGGGCTATGGATCATTCAGGTATATTATCTGTACACATGGTGGCAGTGATTTTGGTTATGATAAAGGTTTTCTGAGGATGGTTTACTTTGGAAAGGTTACTGAGGCTCTGGGAGGTCAACCTTTAAGCTAAAATCCAGAGCTTTACATTTATTTTTAAAGAGCAATGTCTGTGGCACACAATAAGTTGCTATATGAGTTATTAATGCTACTGTTAATACTACTATGTGATTTTTAAAAAGCATATTAGTCAGCATTCCCATTGCTGAGACACAATTCTCCATATCTACAACCTAAGGGAATAAAAGTTTAATTTGGTTCATGGTTTCAGGAGATTCAGTTCCTGGGCTCTATGGCAGACATATTAGAACAACCGAAAAGCAAAGAGGAGGGACAGTGCAAGAAAGAAAGGGTCAAGATACCTTATATAGCTCCCAAGGTCACACCATCATTGACCCACCCAGATGTGCCCAGAAGTGTGCTCCACCAGTACCCTTGGTGTCTCTCGTGCCAAGTAACACAATTAAGTGCGTCACAGAAAGATAGTCAAGCTTTCGAAGTCTCCATTTTTCACCTGATAATCAGAATGAAAGCACTTCCTTCATCAGTGTGTTGGAGATTTGAACTACTGTGATCTGTGCCAAACACACACATCCAGACAGGACACCACGTAAATGCTGCACTCCCTGTACAGACTTCAAACACTGACCTCCTCGTCTCCACCTTCCTCTATCAACTTTTCCTGTCCTTTTCTCTAGGCTCTGGAAATGCTTTTAGAGAGGTCTCCTAACCTTTAACTCTCTGGCCATAGTTTCTATGCCCTGCCATTACTCTGACTTTGGATGTGTCTGTCCCCATCCATCCCTTGTATCTAGGCATCCAAGAGCTCATGAAGATAGCCACCCAATCACAAAGACCGGTGTCACCAAAACAGTATGACTTCCAACTAATTAGGATCTCAACAGCACTTGACAACCTTTTATTTTATCTTTCCATTCTCTGAGTTTCTTATGCTTCTGCCCTCCAATGATGACTCAATCCACCCTCCCTTTCCTTGTGCCTTTCCGTTTGGCCTGAGAATATCACCTACTTAAAGAAAGACAGAAAGTGTTTCCAAGAAATGACTCCACATCAACTCGTGGGCTGGTACTTGAGCAATTTTTCAGAGAAGGTCACATATCCATCCTGCTCTATACTTAGCAACTGTTTCCTCAGGACTTTGAATCTAGAGACTAGGCTCTTCCTAGCTGTCAGATCTGAACTCTGCCACGGCCTCTCATCTAAGAATAAATAACAGTAACCTTTCATCTGGACTCTCAGATCTATTTCCATCTTCCTCCTTAATGACCTTGCTGACATGTTTGCCTATTCTTATGACTGCCTCTTCTCTAACATAGTGGAAATATGCTCAGTTTTCTGTGGTAGTAACAGAGAAAAAATTAAAAGCCAACTCTTTATTTGCAAATTAAAACGGTTGCAGATTTTGCTCCCTTATTAATCACCAAGTCTTGCTAGTCTTACTTCATTATTAGCACTAGTGTTCAGTCCAATTCTTCCCTCTTTGTTAAAATTATTCCTCTTTTTCTCCTCTACCTAAATCACTGCTTATAATGTCTCCTCCAAACAGATTCTCCTCCTTTTGGCGTGCCTGTATAGCACATTTGATATTCTAGTGAAAATAATACTTTCAATAAAAAATGGTCATTCTGCCCCCTTTCTGGAAGCTCGTCTAATGTCCCCTGCTGTTCACTATAGAAAGATCGAAAGTTCCACATGCCGAGCCAATCTTTCCACAGCAGCTGCTTGCTTTACCTTTTCCAGCTCTTGCCCCACGACACTCCCATATTTGGCTTCAATATGACTTAGCTATCTGCAGTTTCTTAAACCTACCAGCTTCTCTTGCCACAGAACCTCTGCACCTGTCCCTTTCTCTCTCCCATGCTGTGTGGTCTTGTGTTGTTCTTCCGGTTTCCATGGGAGCCTCCCATTCTCTGAGAAACCGTCACTGACTTTCTGTGACATCCTATTCTTACTTTTATCATCAAGGAACAGATACTATACGATATTCCAATTCCCTGACAACTTACTGAGTCTTTGTATGACTAAGAACTCCTTGGGAACACAGAGAATGACTTCCAGGATTGTTTTATGTCACTAGTGTCCTGAATCCATAGCAAGCACTGAAAAATATTAATTGATTCAAATTAAATTCCTTATCTAGAAATCTCAACTAATATAGGGTGAGCTATAAACTTGCTCTGGCTATTTGTCTGAGCCCCTGCCATATCTCCTGCCTAGGAGGATGGTCTCGGGAAGTCATTCTGTCCCTTGATATGACAATTTTCTTCTCTGGATCTTGAACATTATCTAACCACACTATTCAGTTAGCTAGAATCTTAGGCCTCATTGATTAACTTTTAAAATGTCAACTGCTGGCTTCTAGATTCCCAGCACAGTTTAAGGAATTAAACTCAGGATTAACCTTGGACTCTGCATACAAACAGATGTGGGTATTGATCTCATGCTAAAATTTGTTAGTTATAAATTTAGGTATTTTAAAAACTCCTTTAGCCTCAATTTTTCTCATGTTTAAAACAGAAGTTAAATCTTCATAATTTTTTTTGTGAATATGAGACTATATCCTAATTCTGTGTTTCTTTAAATACAAATAAATCTCGTTTCTAGCCTTTTCTTTGTCTATTCTCAAGAATAAATTTTCTTCTTAAAGAGCACACAACAGTTTTCTTTCGATTCTGATTTTACTGCTTGCCTATGCTTTGTTTCTCCCGCTAATCTTTAGACTCTAAGTTCTTCCCAGTAAAGTGAGTAAAAAGTTTATGCCTTGCACTAAGTCCTTGATTCCCTAATATTAAATAAATGTAAGTCTGTATGTAATTGACATACGTATTTAACAAAACTTATCTTCAGCATTCAAATTTAAGAAAGTAAAGGATACCTTTATTGGCATTCAAGCCACCAGTCCAGAATGCGTTCTCTCACAAGATAAGATCGGACTGCTGTGACTTAGTTTAGAGTCGAGGAATGTCTAACCCTGGACTGGCAGTTGGGTCCAAGGCACCCATCATGTTATGGATGAGTTAATGCAATATTGCACTGAACACAACAGATTAATTTTAAGTTGATAATTTTGTATGGCCCACAAATGATGTCATAAATATCCACATGGCCCATGGCTGGAAAAAAATGAAGATTTTTAAAAAAATTAATGAGAAGAAGCTGAAAGTGCACAGCGCAGGCCTGAATAGCTACCTCGGACTGAGTTGATAGTCAGCAGGATTCTAAGCTGCTTTTGCTCTGTCATGTTCTTTGGATACTACAGCTGTTATCGTAATGTGGCTCTGATCTTCAAAGTTCTGAAAATGTGTCATATAAGAGAGAGGCAGGAAAAGAACATTGAAACCTACACCCAAAAAGAAGTTTGTTGACATCTCCCTGGCCTTCGTGCACTTGGGCACCTCTTTGGAAAAAGTCCAATATAAAGGGAGAGATAAGTGATTATTGAAAATTCAATCAACCCTTGTCCCTTCACTTGAAAACCAGCCTTTAAGGACAATGTCAAAGGGATGGACTTTCACAACGCCAAAGTAAAGAATGCTGTTGAAAATCAACTAAATATCATCAAAAGTCTGAAAATTCTTCTAAAAGTATACAGGCATGGGGAAACTTTCATTCAAGAAGATCTAAGAAATGTCCTGAATAATAGGAAGCACCTGTGGCACTAGAGAGTTGAGTCCTTCCAGTCCTAGTCACCCCAGTTCTATGATAAAGAATCCCACACAGGGCAGGTGTAACCAGAAGACAGGACTTCCTGTCCTGTAGGCCTGGCTGGGGCTACAGTTCAGCCCGGGGAGATGCAAGTTACCTTCTCTCACAGCCTCATGTTACAAAAGCTCTAGATAGATTGAGAAAGGAGACCTGCACGTCTTCCCTACTTGTCCCCTATTGCCAGGTCAGTGCTTTGTCCAGGTGGCCAATTCCATGTCCACTGTCCTCTTACACCATGGAACATCACTCTGGTTCTCTGTGTCCAGCTCTGGCTCTACCCAGAAGTACAGGCACAGTTTGGAACAGAAAGTTCAGGGACCTCTATCTAATCATACCCAACTGTGCAAATCAGGACATCGTGCACAGCTGAGGAGTCCAAGTAAACAACTGTGTCCAAGAAAACTTCTCTCAAGTCTAATGTTTCATTGGACGTATGTGTTTTAGTCTATTAAACACTGCTACCTACTGCGCTCCTAAGAAAGAGGAGGTGCCTGACTGTCCCCCTCTGCCTGTGCTGGACAGAGGGGAGCCTGGTTTGGCTAGTAATTTTTACTCTCCCCTTGTACTCTCTTTGCTCCCAAACAGTCCTGTAACCACTAAAATGACTTGGATCTTCTCTGGAAGGAGACAGCCTTTGAAAGCCAAAGTAGTTTTCTCTGTGTACCTCCACTTAACAGAGGTCAGAAGACAAACATTATTTTAGGAATTATTTTACTTCACCCTGGATTGACAAAGAACAATGTAAAATTATCTTGTCCTGTAAAGAACCTCAGAATTTTCAGGAATGGTCAGAATGGAAACATGGACTTAACACAGGCTTCTGGAATTCGATGTGACATGGTCAATGACACCCTAAGTAACTAGGAAGAGGCCATGTCAGCCCATTCAACTCTGCATCAAATTCACTTACTCCCTTTCAAAATGAGCTGTCTCTGTCAGCAAAATATCCGTGACTTTCCTTCTTGTAACCAACATGACTGTCACTTTCTTCCAGCCCCCAACCCATATCTTATCATAGAAACGATGTGAATTACCTGCGTGAAGGTGAAGAAATGTGTTGTCCTATCCTCACTTCTGTTTCCTCTCGTGTCCTGAGTCCCAAACTGTTCGCTCCTTCCTGCCTGCAATTTTTGCCCTTAAAAACTAACACCACCCCTTTCCCTTGAGTACACCTCTCACAGTTTCACCCATTGTGTGATCTATTCTCCACAGTGCACTCTGATCTAATAAACTCTTCTCCCACTGCTTTACTCCAATCCTGAAAATTTTTCTGTCGATCCACATTTCTGGCCTCTGTAAAGCCTTCTCACATGGCATAAGCCAGTGGCCTAAACTTTCCTTGTTGCTTAAGCATGCAAATTATGTGTAACCTGACCATGAGTATACTGACAGTGATTAGTAGCCCATGCATCAGTGTCCTTTGTGTGTTCACTGAGTAATTCTGTCAGCAAGGCATCTACCTGATAAAACTTTGTTTGTCCCTAAATCATGTCCTTTAGTTTTTAGCACTTATATTGTGGATGTCAGGTAAAGTAGCAGTCAGTGATATTAGAAATATCATGTAGTAAAAAGAGAATGTGAAGTAAGAACAATAAAATTACTTTAAATTATCTTTGGAGATATTTCTATTTTCATCCCACTTTAGTCATCGTTGGTCAATCTGTCCTCACATTATATAAAAGAATGAAATGTAACCTCATGAAAGGCAAGTTAAAAATTGGCAAAACGAGTGCTTTTAAAGACATCGATGGTATGATACTCAACAGAAATATATGACCTGTCTTTTACTTCAGCAGAATTATTTTCTCTCTGTGTAAGGCCCATGCTTTCTGTTTCTGAACCTGTCCTACCCTCTGTTACAACTTTTCATAATTCATCAGAATTCGTGTCATCATCGGTAAGCAAACATAGATGTTTTGAAAAGTTCACAAGCAATGTAAATTGCTTTGTGATTGGTTGAGTGCCTTAATGTTCCCACTTTATGTTTATTCTATTCCCCCATTAAAATAAAGTAAAGCAAAGCTGTGCTGTGTCTCAGTCAACCTACTCTATACATAAAAGCTGGGGAATAGCAACATGTAAGGCATATTTAGTGATAGGAGGTGACAAGAGCAGAAATTTTATATAAAGGATTACAGGCAATAACTTCTTAAGCGAAATGTAGACCATATTATACAGAGCCTTGATTGCCAGAGCCAGGTATATAGGCTTACGCTACAATCAACAGTTTCTCTTTGGGAGTTTGAAAAGCATGGATTCTAGCAGGGCTGATATTTACCCATGTTTAGAATCATCCTGGGGTTTTTTTTGTAAACACCGTCTATGCTAACTGGTCAGCAGAGCTGTTCTGACTGGCTAGTGCTTCTAACGTGTCACAGATCAAGTTCCCTGAATAGTGCCCCTTACTGTTCGGGCCTTGTGTCTAGATAGCCTGTTTCATTCGGTACAGATGAAGCCTATCTAGACACAGGAAGCTCTAAAACAACCCACTCCCCAGATGATACCGGTATGTGATGTTGAGGTTGGGAAATATTTTTAGGTAGACTTTCGCAATACAAATTCATGATGACGTTATTTTAGAGGAGTGATTTGTGAGGAATGGACTGTAAGGGTGAGAAAATTTAGGCAGGTTGGACTTACCCTCTCATTGAATTGACAGGTTATCATCATATGTATTTCTGGGTATAGAGTCCCAGTGGCAATCCAGTAGAAGAGATGAAGGGGTAATGTCAGAAGGAAGGGAAAGACTTTGCAAATATAAAACGAGAAAGATCAAATGGGCAGTGTTGTGCGACTGAAAGGATATGGAATCAAGAAGAGCCAGAAGACTCTTAGAAGTATGTTTCCTAAAGAATGAGAGAAATAATGATAAGAAAATTAGAGACAATTTGGGACAATTTCAGGGACATGACAAATTCTGTTTAAGACATTTAGTTATTTATTCATTGTTGTGACAGAATATCTAACAGCCACAATTTAATGGAGAAAAGATTTATTTCAGCTCACAATTCAGAAGGTCTCGGTCTATTCTTGTACAGCTGGCTGTGCTACAAGCACAGGGCAGAGATGTGGCCAGAGGAAAGCTGACCATGACATGGTAGACAAGAAGCCAGGTGGGGGAGGAAGGGTGGGGCTAATGCACATCTTTTCTGGTCCTGTGCTGGTGTTCCCCCTCAATTGTGCTGCTTCTGGGTGAAGGCCCAGTGGCCTGCCACTTCTAGGTCAAGCTCCAACATTCTACTAGAATGTGAAATTTGGGGGAAATTCAAGATTCAATCTATAACAAAAACATTAAACTTCAGATACAGAGAGATTATTCAAGAACTGATTGGAATGTTGAAGGAATTTTGAAAACTGAGGTGAATATTTCAGCGTTATCCGTGAAGAGATAGCTGTTGAAACTACTAAAATGACTGAGATTAAATTAGAAGGACGATACAGAGAATTGAAGTGAGGACTAAGAGCTGAGGTTTAAAGAAGGAATAAAGGAAACTAGAGAAGGGAATTTAGATTGGTTGAGAAAATTGTGGGAAGAGAGATTGTCACACGTTGAGAAAATTCAACAAAAATTAAACTGAAGAAGCCGTTATATATTCCCATCAGTAGCCTCAGATTTATTTCAGAAGTCATATAATTGCATGAGAGTCAAACAGCCACTTGTGATCTATATTATCATATAATACATAAGTAGAGCTGCTGCAGGTTACCTTTTCTTATATAGCTCTAATGGCATTTGAATGACACTGTTTATAATTCAATTTTTCTCAGCTAACTATGCTCTGAGATACTGACAAGTTAGTCAAGGAAAACTATTGAAGAACAAATTATTACATATGGATAAGCTTAGTATATATTTGGCAAAATTTTCATAAATTGTGAATGGCTATGAAGAATGCACATCATTGAGCGTAACATCTAAATTTAAGAGGAGGAGCACTGTTTTTTCATTTTTGTTTTTTAATCAAGAGTTAATTGCCTTCCGTATTTCTAAAATTCTGAGTTTTGTGTAAGAGAGTTTTTGTTTTTAAGGAAGCATCTTGTAGAAATTGAGAAGCAGTCTACTTGCCTATTCAATTTCTAACTCCACCTAGAATAATGCATTTGGAATCTGAATCGTTTAAAATAAGCCTTCTCTAAATGTAACCCACAATGCTTTTGACATAATATGCAGTCCACGTAAAGAATCCCACAATGCATTAAAAAGGATTAGTGCCAAGATGGAGGTTCTGGAGCCAGTGCTGCCTGAACTCACCAAGGGATTCTTTTTGTCCAGTTTTCTCAACTACGAATACATTTTTAAATACATGAAATGAATTGAAAAATGACTCTGAGGAAGAGCCATCTTTCTTATATTAGCAGTGTTAGTCACATTTTCATTATGGGTACAAAACCCACACTTTAGAGAAAAAAAAAAAAAGTTCTATTTTGGCTCCTGGTTTCAGAACACGGCGAGCTGACTTCAGTGCAGACACAGCATGGTGGAAGGGCACTGCAAAGAGAGACGCGCGGTCCACGGTGGCTGGGAAGCGAAGAGAAGAGGGGACAGCTAGTGGCAAGAACACAAACCTCCGGGTCACATTCCTGACAACTAGGAGCCTCCAGCCAGGCCCCGCCCCCTAGTGACTATCAGCCCCTGCACTCACCGATGGGTGCGGACAGTGTCCTGTGATCCAATCACCTTCCAAACGTGAGACTCACTCTTGGAGGTGAGTTTTGTCCAAACCGTAAGGTGAGGCCATCAAAGTCTACCTTCAGGGTCTTCCTGCTGACTGTTTCCTGTATTGGCCTCTTCTTCAGACTTTTCTTTTTAGTTACTTTGACCACTAATGGCAGAGAAAACTGAAAGAGGAAACACAACAGACTTCCCTAAATTCTATTCGATAGAGCTCACCGAGAACTTGCCTCAGGTTCAGATTCACAAGAGATATGAATCAAGTATCCAACTTCATCTTCAATAAGCCAACCCTCGATTTCAGGAAGTCAGAGCCAAGTGTAAGTCAATTCTGAATTTTCAATTAAAACCAGTGTATAACCAAGGGCCTAAACTATGGCAAATCAATAAGAGACATAGTCCATTTTTCAAAAGTTTGTAAGATCAAAGTAGAAAGGCCTATGCAGAATTTCACCTTTAGTTTGAAACATTGAATAGGTTTTAAATAGGAGAGGAAATGCAATCCAGAAATACAAAGCCAAATAGGTATGAAGGATGTAAACAATTGGTGGAATCCTAATGGATCCTTCCAGCAAGATAATCGCGTCTCTGCTTTGCGAGATTTCCAGGCTAACTAGCTTTCTAGTACCTGTTTCCATTTTTTACCTTATAAGGAATTTCATGTGGGGTGCAGGTGGAGAGTCGGACAGGGCAAGGGTATAGTGCAGTGCACAAGAGTGGGACAACCTTTCCTTTCTTAAGCATTGAGACAGTACGCATTCTTGTTACATACTAGGCGGGGTTTGAAGCATATCACATATTAACACACTTAACGACCACGTAGTATAGGCACTGTTTCAATTATCACTTTACAAATAGAAAATAAGGCTCAAAAAATTGTGTAAATTCTATCAGGTGACAACTTTGGATATGATTGAACTGGAATTCGAACCCTAATATTTTAGCTCCAGAACCCTGACTTACATGGAAGACTGAATGTGTACTGTGGTACTTTGTGACAGATGGCTTTGAAACACAAAAGTAGAACTTGATATTTTATCCCAAGAGCAGAGATAAATCTTTTAAGGTTTTGACATTTGAAAAACATGAGAAAATTAACCTGGCACTAGTGTTTAGGACTTACTAGAGAGGAAACTGCTGCCATATTATTTTTCTCTTTTTGTCTAAGTCACAGCTCCAAATGTGTTATGTATGTAGCACACCGAGTTCTGGCCCAGAATTCTGGTTTAGTTGAAGTACTTTGGCTCGCATTTCCCATTGTGCCAAAGTTCTAAACCCAAACGGTAGAAACATAAGGGCAAATTTTCTGTATGGCTGAAAGAATGAATCCCTAATGCACTAACGCTAACGCTCCTTCCAGGGGATGTGCGCTGCTTGCGTGACCACTCGCCCTCCTCTGGGCTAACACAGCACTGATGGTTTCCTCAGCTGCCGTTGCCTTTTCAAGCTGATGGTCCATGCCACAATTTCACGTGGCGGTGCCAGCAACAGATCAGGAAAGTTCCTGGAAATTAGAAGTGTTCAATAAACATAAAAATTCAGGCACTCTCAAGCTAAAGTCAAACTCCTGGTGGGTTGCTGATAGACTTGTTATTAAAGGTTTGCCAAGTTTTAATAAGACTGTTAACAAGACACAGCAAAGCTCTTCAAACTATCCTGTAAACATTTGGATAGAGCTGAAGTTAAGAGCCCAAAGAGTAAGCATTGCCCGGTCTCTTCATTTTAGATGGCTTTCATGTTACACAATCAGCAACATATGTCGACAGATCCAATTGACCTTCGAGCCAGAGTTTGAATATCTTAGGTGTGTGACACCTCGTCTCTGGCTTTGATCAGGTATAAGAAAGAGAAATATAATTATTAGCACATTGTTCTGCTCAGCTGACAGAGCATCTGGTATTTTAGAAATGCTTTTGAGATGCCTGAATTGATTTAAAAGTCTGCTGTGAGGAAACTTGGAAGAGAGGCACCATCTCCCCCACCTTGGTAATTAAGCAAAATCATGGGTCGGCTTAATCTGATCAAGAAAGTTGTAGTTGAAAATAAGACATCTGAGGATGATTAGGAAGTAATTAATTTTTTTAAAGGTGGTAATAAGCCTCCCCAAGAAAGATTAATCAACTCCCTTCTCAACATAGACAATTTAATTACATTTTCTTACAAAAACACAACTGTCCACCTGGCTATCATGTCTGTATTTCCATCATAGACTTCTATGCCTGAGCTTCCATTGGAAACAGTGATTCCTGAGGTTTAAAATCTCAACTATTTCAAACTGATGCAGATTTTAACTTGGCATGTGTGCCATTAGTCCAGCTGCCATTCTTTAAAAAGAAAAAAAAAAAGTATTTGAAGTCTTTCATGACAGTTTTGAATAAAAAATAAAAGTGTACAATTTTCATGCCTCTTTTCTAAATCACTAGACCAAAGGAAAAGTGCAAAAGAGTCTAAAAATGTTTCAGTACTGGTTTTGATCCAATGAATGAAAACTACCTCTATTCATCTGAATGAGGATTACTGTCATAACAAATATTTGAAAGAGGAGAGGAGGAGCAATGTTCTGTCCCCCTCCCCCCCCCGCTCCCCCCAAAAAGAAGACAAAAATACCTGTAAAGCATTGAGTTTGAGCTTCTGGCTATAATCTGTTTCCTAAAATAGAAATAGTTGTTCCAGGATATGTCTAATGTTGCTAATTGCTAATATTACTAGTCATTTTTGGGGCACCTTTTCATCCATTAGAAAATTTAAAGAGTAAATTTAAATACATTCCATAACATTTAAAATAATGGAGCTTTATGTTCCATGTGCTGAATTACTTCATATCTTCAACTGACAACATATATATTGATGAATTAAGGTCAGTTTCTGACTTAATTCTTCTTAAGGGTCATTCACTTCCTGTTATGAACACAACGCTCCTATTACAATACTGTTGATGTGGCTGGAAATTGTTCTCTTTCCTGTGGCTGAAGAGGAGCTAAGATTTCTTTGTGTGCCCGTGCTTATCCACATTCTGACAGACAGAGGCAGATGCTGTTTCTTCTAAGGTCTTTGCCTGCCTGCTTTTTCTAGGTGTGATTGATAAGTTTCTAGGAAACATAAAGTAATATTTAAAGTAATTGTCTTCTTCTAATAAAACTTCATTACGTAAACTTGTAAGAGTTTTTAAACCTAGAAAATCTTCTGGTGTTAGGTCAGATTCTCTACTCTTTTTTCTAGTAATGAAGATTGATCCCAGTTTCTTCAAACTGGGCTACATCCCCAGCTTTTACTTTATTTTTTATTTTAAGATAGGATCTTGTTAAATCACTGGGTTGCCCAGGCTGGTTTCAAAACTTGAGATCTTCTTGCCTCAGCCTCCCAGACTGCTGGCATTGCAGACACGCACCACCATGCCTGGCCAATATCCTATATTTTATTTTGTGAATGTGTTATTTTTTCACCACCAGGTCACAATACAGACCCACACAAAATAAGGGAAGAAACTTTCACTTAAGCTCACAGCTTAGGAGGCCTAAGTCCATCTGTGGTCAACTTGAAATGGCAGGAGGGTCTGGTGGTGAATCTTGCTGGATGAAAGCCACTCATCCACTGGCGAGTAAGAAGTAAGAGCAAGAGAAAGAGAGAAAGAGCTACTGTAGCTTCTACTCTTCCAGGTCAAGCCTTGGTGCTCTGCCCATTCCAACCAGGCTAGAAAATTAATAGATCAACAACCATGGTTGAATTACTTTCCAAACACAAGGCTTTGGGAGACATTCCAAGGCCAAACTGTAATATGCAGCTGTCACTTAAGATACACTACATCACCATGGGGGAGATATTTTTATCATGAAGGTGAATGACACCCTGTAGCAGCTCTTGAACTATAAAATAAAAATGTTCAAATACTTAAAACTAAACAGTTAGTGTAAACTGTATCCTTCAGAGAATATGAAGCCTGCCTTTGGAGAACTCATGGTACCCTGGACTTGGTCAGGGTATAATAGCTGTACCAAATGGATTTTTAAGATATTCAAAACTAAACTAAAATGACTGACTAATAAATTTTAATATATTTGGCTGCCAAGACCACTCCAATTGAAGAGAACCTTGGTAAGAATATTTTCCAACTATAAAATCTTAAAGGAAATGCTGAAATTACTCTTGCCTGAAAATTATTACCCAGAGGACTTCCCAACTTCCCTTTGATACCCATTTTCATAACACTATGTTGTGTTTGGGATATGAAGCAGCCCCCCAGAGTCTATGTACTCATGGTACCATGTGCTTTGGGGGATGAGGCTTGGCTGGAAGGAGAAGATACTTGAAGGGGTGTATGCTGGTTCTACCCTTCCTCTCTGACTTGGCTCTGTTCTGCCATGTCAAGAAGATCTCAGTCTCTACTTCTGGCTCCTGCCCTGTTCCACCATTTCCAGCCACTTGCCTGTGAATAGACTACAATCTTCTGAAACTGTGTGTTAAAATAAATCTTTCCTCCTTAAAGTTGTGGAAGTCAGATATTTTGCCCCAGCAACAAGAAAGTAACTAAGAGAGAAGTTAGTACCAAAACAATGGAATCATTGCTGTAACGACCTGACCAACGGGTTTGCAGGAGGAATTTGGAAAGGTTTGGGGTTGTCAGCTGGAGAAGGCTTGAAGTACTATCATCTGAGCTTAATGAGACATTTTGGTTGGAGCTCAGAAGACAAGAACGCTGACAGAGTCTGGATTGGAGAAGCCAGGTTCAAGAAGTTTCAGATGGGACAGAGAATTGTATTGGCAAGTAACCTAAAAACCAAGCATGTGTGCTCTAGTAGAAAGTTTGTCAGAATTTCTCCCCTGTGCAGAGACTTTGCCTGCCTTATTTAATGTAGCAGGAAAAATCTCAAAGCAGCCCAATGTTCATAGTGTCTCTTGGGTAATTCTTTTGACTTTTAGCCAACTCTATGGCAAAAGGCAGAAAAAATAGCATAGAAAATGACATAAAAAGTTTGCAATGTCATACTAAACTGGCCTGAACTGGTGGGGCCAAGGAGCACAGAAAAGTTAAAGATATTAGCATTAAAAAGAAGTACTTACAATCAGTACTGTGAAAAAGATGTCTTGGGGGCATCTCAAAAGTCAACAGGACTCCACCCTTTACCAACTCAAAAGTGGAGAAGCAAAGGGCTTTGTTTTGAGGAACATACTCCAGGGCATCCCATAGTGCCAAAGAAGAGTCGCCTGAAGTTCAGCCATCTGAGAACTCAAGCACTTCCATAGTATTGATCTAATTTTACCCTAGATGCTGAGCATGGAGTATATGATCTAACCTTTGTCTTGCTAGATTTAAAACTTATTTTGGACCAATTGCCTTTTATTCTTCTACTCTGTCCTTCTGAAATTAAAATCTTTACCCCATTCCATTTTATGTTGGAAGCTCACAGCTGAGAATTTACCTTGAGCCTAAGAGAAGATTTGGAATGGATTTGATCATTTTTAGCAGTCTTAGAACGTTTGTATAAGGAGTCTTTGTATGTGAGTTTGTATATGAGTCTTTGGGGTATTAGGGCAGAATGTCGGCCTAAAAAACACCTGTGCTTTGTTCTGGCAAAGAGTTTGTCAGTGTTTTGCCCTTGTCCAGAGATTTTGCCTGAAACTGCAATTAAGAGCAGTAGACTGCTTACACTATTAGAGAAAATCTCAAGGCAGCTTGATGTTCAAATTGTAACTTGGCTGCTTTTTCCAGTTTTTAGCCAGCCCTATGGTTAAAGACAGGATAAAATGGGTGAGAAAAATTATAGAGGTTTTCAGTGCCAGGCCCAAATGGCCTGCAGTTATGAGGGCAAAGGGCAAAGGAAAGTTAAAGACATTAGCATTAAAAAGAAACCAAGTATTTACACTCAGTATTGTGAAAAAGATGACTTGGGAGCATCTCAGAGATCAACAGGACTCCACCCTTTACCAGCTCCAAAGTGGAAAGATGCCTAGAAGACATTGCCAAAGTCAGCAAGACCCTTCCTTCCGCCAGCTCATGGGTGGCGCGACAAAAGACTTTGCTCTGAGAAGTGTACCACACTTTGTTCTGAGAAGTATACCACAGGGCCAAAAAAATGTATTTTAGAGTTCATTACCTTGGAGTTCAACTATCTAAGAACTCAGAGATTTCTACATTTGTCCAAGGGAGCCAGGCTACTGTTCAAGCCAGTGGCAGACCTTGGTGACATACATGTGGTCCTCGCTTTACAATCTTGCAAAGTGCTATAATTACGGGTTCAGGGAGGCTTTTCTCCAGATTTCAGAGAAAGGCCTCCAGGCAGTGTGCCTCTGGGAGGGCAATATGTGAAGTTTTAAAGGAGAACCCATAGGTGCAGCGGAGAACACAGAAATTTGAAAAAGCCAGGAGCCTGGATCTTCTGCTGAGGAAAGTTGCCAGCCCATCCCTGCTCAAAACCAAGAAGATGGAGGCAGCAGTCAGCAGGGATACTGTTGGAGCAGGGCCATCCGAACCCTTTGGAATTTGAGTCTTGCTGCACTTGATCCCACTTGCTGGATTTGGGATTACAGGATTTAACCCTTGCTCTGCTGAATTTAGAAATTGTTTTGGTCCTATTGCCTTTTATGCTATGCCTCCTTCTAGAAATGGAGCTACTTACTCTGTGCTATTTTATGTTGAAAGTGCTTAACTTTTTGGTTATAACAGGGGCTCACAGATGAGAATTGCCTGGCCTCTCAGAGCAGACTTTGGACTTGAGCTTTTTAGCAGTGCTGAAACTATTGGGATTTGGCAACTCTTGAAAAAGGACTAAATACATTTTGTATAAGTAGATGGCTGTGCGTTTTGGGGGGGCTGGGGGCAGAATGTGGTGGTTTGGATCTGGAGTGTCCCCCCAAAGCCTCATGTTCCTGTAGATACTGTATAGGGTGAGAGGTGGGGCCGGGTTGGAAGGGCGGCTGCTTGGGGACTGACCTGGAGGGGCGGGCGTGCCTTGGATCCGCCTTTCTCCCGCTTCTCTCTGTCCCACCGTGCTGTGCGCATCTCTGCCTCCTGAATCCCTGTCTCCAGCCCTGCCGTGGGATTCCAGCATTTTCCAGCTGCCCACTCATGAAAGGACTGAGACCTTCTGAACTGTGAGCTAAAATAAATCTTTCTTCCCTAAATTGTGGGTTTCAGGTATTGAGTCACAGCAACCAAAAAGTAACTGAGACAGCTACCATCTTTAAAGTCACTGATTAACCCCCACAGTACATTAACATTTAGTGTGTTCTGTACTGTTTGAAAGAAGATCACGTGGTATTCTTCATTTTCCTTCCATTTTAGGAGATGGGTAATGACAGTTTCTTGTGGTATGAGTTTTCATGTATTAATTGTACATAGTAATTGAGTTTAGTGTGATATTTCCATACGTGAATATAGAGTATACTGATCAAATCCAAATTCTCTTTATCCACCCTCCTCTCACATAAATCCTTCCTAACCTACATCAATCACTGCTTTATATTGAAGTCATCTTTTTTTTTTTTTTTTAGCTTCCACCAATAAGAAAGAACATCCAGGAGTTATCTTTCTGTGTTGGTTCTGTATCTCCCTTAACATAACGTCCTGCAATTCTGTCCATTTTGATACAAATGACAGACATTCATTCTTCTTTATGATGAAATCATATTCCATTCTAAGTGTGTCTTGGATTTTTTCATTCGTTCATCTGTTGATGAACATTTGGCTACATCCATAGCTTAGGTATCGTGAATAGCACTGCAGTAAGCATGGATCTTCAGATATCACTTTGGGTGGTTGATTACATTCTTTTGGATGTATTGGTGTTGGATGTTACGGTGTAACTGTTTGTAGCATTGGGAGGAAACTCCACACTGTTCTGTCATGGCTGTTCCAGTTCACACTCCTAACACCATGTATGAGACTTTTTTGTTTTTGTCTCTGATAATTCCCACTCAGTTCCCATTCTGGTTAAAGCAATACAGTATCCCATTGCATTCTGATCTGTATTTTCCTGATAACTAATGATAGTGAGCATTTTATATACAAAGGTGACTAAAAATGCAAAAAAGTTGAAATTAAAAATTTAAAGTAAAAGACACACTGCTGCTAATCCACTTCAAAATGTTCTTTCTCACTTTGAGCACACTTATCCCACAGTTCTTGTCACTTTCAAAAGCAGTTCTGGAAGTCTTGCCTATTTTTTAATTTTTAAAAATAAGATTCAAAAATATCGTCAATGCTGCAGCTGAGTGTCACCTAATGGAAAGACAGGTTTGTAAGATCAGTATGCTGTGTTTTCCACCTCCTTGTTCAACAAATCTGGCACAGTGTGACTTCTGACAGTTCCTTGAAGTCAAAATGAACATGAAAAGTAAACATTTTGAATGGATTCAGAGAACCAAGGCAGCCAGGACAGGGTAGCCCAAGACATTCACGCAAAAGGTCTTCCAGAAATGCTTCAGAAATTGACAAGAATGACTAGACATGTTCAAAGGGAGGGGGAGTATTTCAGTGGATGATTATTGTAGTCTAGGCTGGTTCTGTATTCATCCTGTAGCCTGGGCTGGCCTCAAACACTCAGCAATCCTGCCATAGCCTCCTGAGTCCTGGGGGTACAGGTTTGCTCCATGTGTGCTAGTACAGATTTGAATCCAGGACCTTGAGATTGCTAGGCAAGTACTCTAACCACTGAGTTATGACCCCAGTCCTGTATTTTAAAACTTTAATTGTATACTGGATTTTTCAATCCAAAATCTTCTTCAATCCTAGCCACTTGTATTTCTTTTATGGGGAAGTGTCAATTAAGATCATAAGTTCACTTTTTACTGGACTCCTTTCTGTTAATTTTTTTTTCTGTTTCCTATGTATTTTGAACACTTATCCTCTTCACCTAAGCAGTTGATAAATGCATGATCTTCCTTTGCACGTTGTCTGTTTATTCTGCTGACTATCCCCTTTGCTGTGCAAATACTTTTTAACTTAATGTGATCCTGTTTGTCGTTTCTTTGCTTGTTTCCTGTGCTTTGAGTCCTATTCAAAACTTTATTGCACATTCTGATATTTTTTCATGTTTCCCCTATGCTTTCTTTCAGTAATTTCAAAGTTTTAGGTCTTTTTTGCAAGTTCATTTTGAGGATTTTGAGGATCTTTTTTTTTTTTTTTTTGGCATGGTGAAAGATAGGGGTCAAATTTCAATCATCTGCATCTGCACTTTGCCCAGGACAACTTATTGAAGTGGTTATCTTGTCTTCAGTGGATAGTTTTAGAGCTTTTATCAAGCCTCAATTGGCTGGAGTTGGGTGGATTACTTTTTGAGATCTTGGTTCTGTCCATTAGTCTGAGTGCCTGCTTTTCCCATGCTGTTTTGGTTAATATGTCTTGATAGTGTGTCTTGAGATCAAGTTCTGTGATGACTCCAGCTTTGCTCTTTTATCTCAGAATTGCCTTAGCTCTTTGGGGTCTTTGTGTTTCCATGTTTTTTTTTTAAGATTTTTTTTGGGGGGGTTGTGAAGAATGTTAGTGACACTCACTGTCTGTCCAGTCTCTGTGGGGAACAGAAATACTCAGGTTCCTTTCTAATTGAAGGACTAAATGATGAGGATGCTCTTAAGAACTGGTAAACTTGCACTGCCAAGGGATTTATGGAAGAAAGGAGAGAGAAGGAGAAGGAACATTTTGGCCTTCAATTCTGTTTGGTCCTTTGTTACAACACTTCCATATCAGCATACAGGTTTAACCCAAACCTTTGAGAAAAGCGCAATTTCCCTCAAAAACCTCAGGAGAGGAAGCTCACGTTCAACACAACCAAAACTTGCTCAAAACTACAGCAATAAACTTCAAGCTCCAAATCCTAGATAAATATTGATTGGAAGCCCAACCAGAACCAAAGTGATTTTGATTCGGAGAAGTTAGAAATTAAGGTATCAGCATCCTAAGGAGATGAAATCTAGATTTATCAACAAGAACATTTCACTAAACATTGCAAACAACCAAAGTCTGTTCAAGAGATTTTGCAATTATTTTTAAAGAAAATAAAGTCTGTACTTGTTTTGCAATTCACATTCATTTCTTTCCCATCCAGAAAGTACAAATTTAGGAATGATTTTGAAGCTGCTTTAAAGTGGTCTTAACTTAAAGATAAATGGATCTGATAGGTTTTTGGGAGTGTTTATAGGCTTCTACTGTTATCTGATAGCATCTAATTCACCAGAGTTTTGAGGAAAATGAACACTGAAAGGGTGGATCCCTTTGCTGGCCTCTTCTTACTCCAAACACCAAAGCTTGTTAGGGTCAGTCTTCATTTTGAGCCTAAGTATGCCCAAACCCTAAACTCCCACAAATTCTGTCTTTAGGTACCAACTTCATCGACAAAGAAAAACTATCTCCAAATTATCTGGAAAGTTCTGTGAAAATAAATAATCAGAGAAGGGAGATGACCCATTCATACCCTTTACCAGCCACTGTACAGCAAAGTTGACAATTACGGTCTGTAATCAATGGACAGTTAAGAGATTAAGCTGAAAGTGACTTTTGCGGCTTAAAGGATCTTGTTTTAATTTTTAAAAATCAATATTTTCCTAGGAAGCACGTATTTGTTGTAGCATTAAAGTGTGTTTTGCAAAGTTTTCTTTTCGGTAATGCACTTAGAGTGACTGGCTACTAGCCTTCAGCATTATGTGGTTTCTTGATGCCAGCGTGAAGAAATCACAAAGTTGCAATAATACCCTGTATCTGTTGGGTTCGTGTGGGTTCTTCTCAAAGCAAAGAAGATCCCTGCTGTAAACGTAGGACTAATCCCATTCTGTCTGCCCAGATCTTGTTGTTTGCCCACTGGAGAGTGTCATAGCTGCCATCTTAGATAAAATGCTCCTCTACAGCAATACCCAAATATGCCTAAAATTGCCGATGACAGTTGTGAGCTTCTTGGGTTTTTTTTGCCGGCTTATCTGTCTGCCTTCGATGTGATCCTAAATTAGGCATCAGAAGGTATAGTGTTTAATACAGATTCCAGGCACAATATACCTTCTCACAATTAGTTGAAAGTGCTGTTTTGTAATTAAAGGGTGAAGTGGGGCATGATGAACATATGGAAAAGGAGACCCTTAATAAGTGATGGAGCCTTCAAAAGAAATTGCTAATTAGTATGCATTTGATGTGCACTATACCAATTTTAAGACTTTGCCTTGAATAAATTGCTATGTTGGGTGTTCGAAGGAGTGGTGAGATTAGCATTTACAAAGGGGGCAATTTTCTGTCTTCTTGACTCTGTTAAATGGAGGAAATAACTTCCAAGACTGGAGCAGTAGTTAGTCCATCAATCATTCTCACAGCTGGAAACTGGGGATCCCAAATGCAGAGATCAGTTAATCCGTCAGCTAATAAGTTCATAGTGGCACCATATGGCGCAGGGCCACTCCACACTGGGACAAGGACAGAACTGTTTACACAGGCATGCTGCTTTCTCAGGTAGCTCCCTGCTGACGGAACCCTTTGTTCTGAAGGATCAATTTACTTTGCACAGTAAATTGACTGAATTGATCAGTTCAGAGCATATAATTGTTGGCTAATCCTGTGGAATCATGTCCCATCCATGAGAGAAGGACAAAGGGGTGCTGCCCATGGTCTGGTGTGGGGCTCCATCCCAGGGTTATTCTCACCAGACAGACCGGACACTGATTAAAGGACTGGTGGATGGTAGATGTGCAGTCAGCACTGACACCAAATGCCAGAGGAAGGAGAAACCCTGCAGTGTCCAGAAGGGCTGTTCTGGTGTCTTTTCTCAACTGGTCCTAGTCATGACATAACTTGGAATAAAAGCAGTCGAGCAATTTAGGTGCACACTTTTAGCCAAACACTGACGCAGAAGAAAGGAAGAGTCCTGTTCCACATCCAAATCTAAATCTACTCCCCTCTTTCAATTCTAAATTTATTTTCTGCTTTTAGAAAGGAAGAAACAAAAATTATATAGTTGGAGAGTGTCAGAAAAGCATGGAAGCTGCAAGGTAAGTCAGAAACTCACTTCCTGGAGGCTGTGCAGGATTGGCTGAGGCGTCCACTCTTCTGCCGTGTACAGAGTATGGGAAAATTTATCGGGCTTTTCCGAACAAATTAGGGTGAAATCTTCCCATCCCTGCACATCGGTGTGAACCCTGGTGCTTTGTTCTATCGATGTGTTTGATCTGACTTTGTTTTTCCCTTCTCACATGAAAAAGAATAAATAAAATAAAAATTCCACCAATAGAGATAAATGTTGGTTATAGTTCCCTTCAACTAAAGATTTTTTTCAATGGCTCGTGTCAATAGAATCATTTCACATCAATGGTTTGAAAAGAGAATTGTGTTCAATGGGAACTGAGCCATTTGGAGTTGCTGAGAGGGTGTTTGCTTATTAAATGTCTGGACAGTAATGAACTTTGTACATCCACCCCAAGAGTTGCCACCAATTAAGGAGATATTGATTTCCTTGCTTATTTTGTTGAGAATAAATGTCTGAGATTAGTGTCGAGGGAAAATGGCAGCATGATTTTTGGTTTGACAATATGAGTACTCCAGAGGTTATCTCAATTTTTACCTCGTCTTTGAAGCAATACATGCTGGATTACTGTCTAATTACTACAAAGAGAAACAAAATTTAATGGTAGTTAATGCATTTTACCATAAAAACTAAAATCAATGATTCACAAGCATCTTCAGTGTACCTTTCTAATTTTCTATACATCTGTAATCTTTTTTTCTCCTGTGGATTTTTTTTCTATCATCATATATACAGTACCCAAGATTCCATGGCATGAAAAATACAAAGCCAAGAAACATTTGTGTTTAGAAACTTCCATGATAAGAATAAGATGAATCATTCTATAGAAGCATCTCTAAATTAAACTTGCAAAATGAAAAGAAGCAGTGATATGTTATAAATCATATAATAAAAACATCATCAGCAAGAGTATAATGGTAAAGCAGATACTTTGCCAAAAACAAAAAAATTGCTTTTAAGGAAAGTCCTCTTGGGATTCTTTTGTGAATATTCTCTCACGTTATCAAGTGGGATCCGCCTTCTGGTCAATAGCTCATGAGGTAAGATCTAACTTCCAAGTCATTTAAGTGCCTGTCTTGTCTTCATTTAAACAATTTACCCAGATGTACACTCTCGTACCTGCCTGGATTCTCAGGCCCTGAATCATCAGCCTTGAACCCACTCCTTTCTGGTGTGATTTTTGTGCCGTATCTTGCCGAATCTCTACCTCTCTCCCCTCTCTACATATTCCATACTTCAGAGGTATCATCAAAACTCTTGCATTCTAAACTTAAAAATGGAACTCATGGCCATTGAAAGTTATACTTAGTTTTCCTACTAGTGAAAGGTGGGATTAAGTAGTGCATGTTAAATTCAGTAAGTTCTAATTTAAGGACTTTTAAACTACAACAAATGAGTCTAACAAGGTTGCAAACATTACATCTCGTTGAAACACTGCCCGAGTCTCCCCTCAGCACCTCATGACGTGTCCACCTGGCTCTCTGGTTCTGCTCCTACCAGTTACGTTGGCAATCTGGGGGAATTTCATTAACCAGAAAACAGAGAATCTACCTCGCAGTTAGTAGCAACATGTTCCAACTTTCAACAACACTTTTGAATTCCTTATCTCAAAATCTTTACAAAAAATCCTCAACATGTTTAAGCCTTTTGTTTTAAGAATTAACCAGAAACGAGGACTCGAGAGAAAGTAGTGCTTTCCTCTCCCCTTTGTAGCTGCTGACCTTCTCCTCCCTGAGCCTTTTTCAGTGGGGACAAAGCAAACTTCTCTCCCGCCTCATTATCGAATGTCCCCTTGCAGACTCTGTCTCTTAAATGCATCGTTAGATGTGTTGTCTTTCTTCTGTGGTTTTAGACTAAAGAAATGCCTATTCAAAGGCTTTAGAAACTTGCTGTTTTCAGACCCAGCCTTGGGTGCTTGGGTTGGTCGCTAGAGTTCTTCAGAGACCAAGACAAGGCAAAGGTCAGGACCTAGGGCGATTCCTCTTTGCTGTCCCTGCAATTTCTCAGTCTACCCATTTACCCACCTACAATGCGATTCCCAAGCTCACGATATTCCCCGCCTCTGTTTTACTTTGACTCTGAGCATCAGTGATCCCCATTGATCACCTTGTACATTTTGCTTATTTGATTTGGTTCCTTGTGCCCAAATGTAAGTCACAAGAGGGTAGAGATTTCCGTCCGCTTTGTCATGTCTGTGTTGAAGTATTAAGAATAGAACACAGCACATAGTAGGCTCTCAAAAATATACTATTTGGTGTCCCCGCACAAAATAAATATGCAAAATGGCACCAGATATACTAATTTCAGCCACAGTAAATAAATTATTTAAGTTTATTATCCTAAGTCTATTGCAGATTTATTGATTGTGTAAGCATTTATTTTTCAGATTGTGCATTGGGTCTCTCTAAGTTGCCCAGGCTTGGCTCAAACTTGTGATCCTCTGACCTCACCTTCCCAGAGTGAGGATTACAGGCCTGTGCCACCAACCCTGGGCCATGCATTTAAATTTGTTCACATGATAGGATTGCTTCTATAACTCTGAATTGCTAGGGAATTAATAATTTGATTGATACAGAAAGTATAAGATTTCAAAAGTCCAATTTTTCCAAAGAATCATGTAGCAAAGTTATTATACATAAACCATGGTCTCTGTGGTTACAGGCTACACAAAATTCTTCTCCTCAAAAGCTTAACTGTCTTGTGCTATTGTATGCAGCCAGCCCTCCACTATCTTGTACTGGCTTTATGCATGTCTTCTAAACTCCAGCTTTAGTGGCGTCTAAGTGATGCTGTAAGTTGGCCATTGTGGGAGCATCACAAAATTTGCAAATGCTGCCAGTGGTAAATCTTAAACTTTTACTTGCATACTTTATCTGAGTTTGACCAAACTAAAAGCCAGCAAGTACTCTACTAAACAAAAGAGATATGATTGCCCAATATAAAATTATTTTGGTTTGTCCTCAACTGGAAAATAATGCTAGAAAGAATTCCAACTTTCCACTTAAGCATCCGAATATTTCCTCTTTCTTACTTAGCCATGAAGAATATATTTAAATATTGCAATTCAAGGGGATGAAGGCATTGCTCAGTGGTTCAAACGACTGCCTAGTACGCACCAAGTCCATGGGTTTGATTCCTCTGAATCGCATACAAGTTACCTGGGTATGGAGGCATACCCCTGTAGTACCAGTACTCAGGAAACCGTGGCAGGAGCAGTGCCGTGAGTTCAAAGCCAGCCTGGGCTACTTAATGAGTTCAGGACCAGGCTAGACAACAGAAAGACTGTCTCAAACCTAAATAAACACACAAGAAAATAAATACTATACTTCAGATGAAGGGATTTCCCATGGAAACTACTATTTTTCCAGGTGTCTAAGATGTACTTATAATATGATGAATGGTGGTGGTACACAGGCAATAAATCTTCACTCAAAGAAGGGAAAAGCTGTTTTATTACACTCTTTGAAACACAGGATGTCGGAATGTATGGGGTGCTTTGCGCCACTCCCCTCTTCCTGGTACTTCTGAACACAATTCTTCAGAACCAAACAGAGGAACAGGAAGTTGCTTCTGATTCATTCACCACAGTGGCCTGAGCAATTTGCTTGTATAAAATGCACTAGTGGAAACCATGAGAGTTGGAGACATTTTAAAAAGTCTTAAGTGGGCGTACTAAAAATTATAAGAGAAACATAAAAGCCCATTCGGGTGCTTCAGTTGTGGGGCATGTTTAAAGAAATTGCGTAATTTCTTAAATAAGAGCTGGAACACTTGTCTGTGTTCTTTAGATTTTGTTTATTGTCTTAATTCAGATTACTTCAACAAAATGCCATAGAGTAAGTAGTTTAAACAACAGATATTCATTGCTATTTTCCTGGAGGATGAGAAGTCCAATAACTAGAGCTGGAAGACTTGCTGTCTGGGGAAGGCTGCCTGCCTTGTTTGTGGATGGCTGCCTGCATGTTATGTGCCACTCTCCTACAGAGAAGTGGGCTGTGGAGTGGGGACAGGGCTCTGACATTTTGTTTCTACATGGACAGTAATTTCATCATGGAGACCCTACTGTCATGACCTCTTCCAAGACTTATTATCTTCCAATGCCCTATCTCCAAATATAATCACCTGGGCATTAGAGTTTCAACATGGAAATGCAGGGGCAGCATATTATGTACATGTGCATCTCAATAATTTTTCTTTCTCAAAGTGCCTTCATATGTAGGTGAGTTCTTATTTTGCAAATCAATGTGAATTATTTGGTTAAGCGGGTAAAAGATAAGTTTGTTTACTTTTTGTATTTGGAAAAAGATCTAAACTAAGTCATATTTGTAAAGATGAAGACACTAGTAGGATCAGATAAGAAATGTTCTCAATCATTTTTAATTTTAAAAAGCCATGAATATTTCATCTATTTTTAAAAGACAAGAGCAAAGTAAAATGTCAATATACAAATGATTTAACGTCTCTTATATTGTCATAATCCTAAACTGTATATAGTTGAGTTTTAGTGCCAAGTGTTTATAGATCTGATGTCTAAAATAATAAGATTCAAAATAATCATTTTGACATGTACCCACTGTGAAAAACACAAACAACCATTCTACAACATTGGTATAAGGATAGTAAAAATTTCTCGTTTCAGAAAACCTGTCTGAATAAGATCAATATATGTAGTTGTGAAGGAAGGGCATGTATTTTAACATTCAATGTATTAATACTTAATGTCTGTGGATATCTAGTCCTGATACCCATCCATGGGGCAGAGACAAGCTCTTTCTCTGTACATTGTGGTCAAACTTTGAAATCTAAGAGAAAATAGTTGAAGGGCTTTGAGCTGGTCACAAGACATACTAGAAGGAAGACATACTGGTCACTACAGTGATTTTCCTAGAAACTGGAGACAGCATAAAATACTTTCTTCTAACTGCAGACTAAGTAACCATTGTTCATAGAGGCAGTAACTGGAGTGAGAACAATTATTACACCCTGTTCCTGAACTCAAAGCAAAATATGGTCAAGCCCCCTGCTAGTATGAGGATCACTCCTCCCCTCGCTGTAACAGTCACCCTCCCCGTCCCCAATGAAACCAGGCAAGAAGGTGCAGAACTCCTGGAGAGAGAGACCCATGCCTGCTGCATTGCAGCGATGGCTCATCCCCGAGACTCATGAGAATTGTCTAAGTGAGCCCCATGTACTCTCAACAATTACTTCAAGTATGGGAGAAGGGCTGACTGCAGGCACCTGCTACCTGACTGAAGCCAAGCAAATCCGATGAGCCGCTGTCTCCTGTGCAGGACAAGCTCCTATGAACAGCATATTGAATAAAGGATAATGAGTCAAAGAAATGAGACAAAAACAATTTGAAACAGTGATTATAACAAAGAAAGAAATAAAGAAAGAAAGAAAGAAAGAAAGATAGGAAGGAAGTTTACACTAGAGGATAGTAGTTGATTTTAAAAAGCATGTACATGATCACCATTGCATATGAGAAAGATCAAGTGAGAAAGTGTGGGGCTCCCGCAATTCCTCTCTCCGTGGAAAGCTGTACTCATGGCAAATCTTTGCACAGCTACGTTGTATCAGTGTTCACTACAGACATTCTTACACACACACACACACACACACACACACACACACACACACACGTGGGCGCGCGTGCACGCGCACATATATACAATGACACAGTAAGATATTATAAAATGTTAGTGCTATAAAAGAGTTAGAAATAAATTATTTCAATGCAATGAGTGTCAACTAATTGGCCACAACATTCTTTCCTCTTAAGCTAACTTTCACATTTTTGCAGAGTCCCATCCAATGAACCTGGAATAACCAATAACCTGGAGCCCGCATATCTATTTATATAGCTGTTTTATTTTATATTATTCTGATTTGTCATGCTCAGCTAATGAAAATTATAATCTACTTATAAACACAGGTTTGCTAGATAAAATATTTAAAACATTTTAAAGTATATAACTGAGGTCTAAAGAAAAAGATTTCTCAGATGCCAGAAATATGAAGAAGACATTTCAAAAACAAGCCTGTCGTGTTAGTGGATACCACCAAAAAAATGGAAGCTTTTACAAGTCATTATTATTAAATCTTCTTAATATTCAGTTTTAAAACATGGGATCTTGGGTTTGTACAAAATATTGAGCTAAATGTTCTGAATATATCTGGTCTTCCACATCAGCTCCATTGTACGAGAAGTGCAAGTTATAACAAAAACCCACCCTTAGGCCCATCTAAACAAAAAAAGAAAAAAATTGGGGGATAATATCCCAGCCCTTCTCCACACAGGGGCCTGTAATCTGAAGTATCCTATTCGTATGATTATGAAGCACCATAAACAGTTAGGAGAAAGGTAGTTATAAACCAATGAAATCTTTGAGGTGTCCAGGAGAAACTAAAATACCAAATTTAAGCACATCTGAGACCCTCTTTAAAAATATAAATAAATAAATAAATACATACATAAATACATAAATTCATAATAAATGTCAAGTGCAGCCAGAAGGTGGAGGTAGGAATATTGTAACTTTGAAGTCACTTAGGTTACATCAGGAACTCCAGGCCAGCCTGACTGACAGAGTGAGGCCCCCCCTGCCTTCACCCCCCAAAATACAGTTGAGATAACTTGCAATTAGAAACTAAGATTCAGAAAAGTATATGGTTCATCATGAAGGGAATTGGCAGGGCTAAAATAGAAATTCTGATACTCCAAGACTTTGAGATTAAAGTAATTTGAAAGATACCACAAGAAATAGTTAAACTGAAAATATTAAACAGGGGCTGGAGGAATAGCTCAGTGGTTAAAGCACTTGTCTACCTAGGCAAGCACTAAGTACCTGAGTTCAAATCCCCAGCACCAAATAAACTGGGCCTGTAATTACAGGGTTACATGCCTGTAATCCCAGCACTCAGGAGGCTGAGGCAGGCGGATTGTCCTGAGTCCAAGGCTGGCCTGGGCTCCATAATGAGTTCAGAGCCAGCCTGGACTACAGAGTGAGACCCTGTCACACAAACACACACACACACACACACACACACACACACACACACACACACACACACAAAAGAAAACATTAAAATAAACAGAAAAATAAAATAAAACAGTAAACAGAAAAATAAAACAGAAACTATAATAACACAATTTAAAGTAAGAGTTGAAATGGAAATGATCCAAACTGAAGTTCTGAAGACAAAAATTAGCTAAATAAATTTAAAATTCATTGAATTAGGTGGAAGGTGATTAGACATGACTAAAATGATATACTTCATGAATCAGAATGAGATCTAGGAAAATAATTCACAGTCGAGCACAGAGACTTAAAAGAGTTTGAAAACACAGAAAAGAGATCAAAAGCCACACGGTGCCCACTGAGCTACCTTTCCGGTGTGCGCCTTATGGAATCCCCGGAACCAGCGAGCAGAGAGAAGAGAGCAAGCGACAGTCAGAGCCTACAGCTAAAGACAGCAAAAACATGAAATTCTCGAATATTTGGAACAAAGAACTATAATTAAATCTCAGAAATTGTGAATAAAATTAAATTCAAATACCTAAAACCATCAAAGTTAACAGCAAAAAGTTAAAAGCAATTGGGAAAAAAGGAAAAACGACCTACAAATAAGCATTGTTTTGTCTAGCAGAGATTTCTTATCAATTGTGATAAATATAGAAGACAATAAAACAATAGCTTTATAAAGCAAAAAAGTGTCAGTGTAAAAAGCACCATTCAAATGAAGATATTTTCTATTTTTTAAATTAAAGTTTTTTTTTAAAATGCTCTAAGCTATTTCTTGAGTGGGTAACTTAACCCAGAAGGAAATAATAACAAGATACTGAGAGACATGTGAACATGTATGAAAAAAATTAAGTATAAAAAATCAATATAATGTGTACTTAACAGTGTTAGTGACAATAATGGCCAATAACAACATGAAAGAAAACCGAATAATCCAAATTAAGGCATTCAGGCCTGGAGGAATAGCACAGCAGTTGGAACACTTGACTAGGAAGCACAAGGCCCTGAGTTCGATTCTCTAGCACCAGATAAACCGGGGTATGGTGGCACACACCGGTAATCTCAGCACTCAGGAGGCTGAGTCAGAAGGACTGCCATGAGTTCAAGGCCAGCCTGGGCTTACAGTGAGTTCAGGTCCAGCCTGCACTACAGAGTGAGATGCTGTCTCAAAAAAAAAAAAAGGGTCTTCTCTTGTTGGTACGAATGGGAAAAAAAAGTATGGACTTTGTTAGATGAAGTGTGTATGTAAATTGTTATATATTCTTGGCTGAATAAATGTGAATCCAGTTATACGCAGTCATTCAGAGGTCTTTTGGCAGATCAAGGTGGACTACACCAACTTGACTGGCTCGGGAGCCACCCAGGGGATTAGCAAAGCGCGTGTGCTGTGTGCCTGGCTCCGTCACCCGCCCTCGCTGTGCTACACTCCTGCTTTGCTGTTGAACTAAACACTATTACTCCGCCATGAAATCCGTGCCTTGGAACGAGCCAGCCACTGACCCTGACAGACTTCACTGAAGCGTGCGAGCCAAACGACACCTCTCCTCCTTTACACCAAGGTTTGGGTGCTGTGTCTCAGTGATGAGAAAACAGACCAATCCAAGAAAAGCAGGTGTGTTGCTGTGACTGTACCTGATCACATAGTTCAGAAGCCTTTGAAGAGTATTTGTGAAAGAAATTTGGAAGAATTTGAAGGTGTCTACTAGAGAAGTCTTAGAAGTCTGTAAGGAGACCCAAACTGATTCTGATCAAAGCTCAGAGGACAGAATGCATCTAGGAATGTGGACACTAAACACCAGGCCCAGGAAGTCCAGGCTGAAAACAATAACAGAAGGCATATATGTTGTCCTCTGGCAAAAAAAAAAAAAAAAAAAAAAAAAGTAGTCGACATTTGCCCCTACCCTGCTACTTTACCGGAGGCTGAGATTCAGAGCTTTGCAGAAACTGATCTGCCAGAGGAAATTTCAAAGCAACCTGATATACAGAGAGTGACATGGATACTGCTGGATGCTTTTTATGATCAGAAAGCGACCTGAAAATAAAATGGAAAAGTTTAAATTTTGACCCAAAAAGAACCACATGTAAAGTTGGAACCAAAGG
>PVKB01006780.1:0-51065 GCA_004027205.1 Ctenodactylus gundi
GTGCACCAAAAGCCCTTCACAGCCTAGAGCCTCTTTGGAGTGTGGCGCCCACTACCCTGGCAGCTGGCCAGTCCAGCTGGAGGAGACTAAAGCCAAGTGTCAACCTACATGATCTCTGCCTCTGGAACTGTCTATCCACTATTCCTCCTCCAGAGAACAGACCTGAGGGTCGACAAACCCTCTGAAGGTCAAAATGAGGCCTTTCTGCAGCTTACAAACCTGCCCCCCCTACTCCATGCCAGGCTCCAGTAGCTTGGAAGGTGCCACTCAGAAACTGCTCTTGTACCCATGGACAGAACGTTTGAATGGCAGGTCTCCTGCTGATATGCTGCCCCCTGCCGCGCTGCCCTGAGGATCTGGACCAGGGGCTCTATCCAAAGTTCCCGAAGTCTCACAGGCCACAGCTGGGACGCTAGGCTGTCTGCACATTCTCGCAAGTGCCTCAGGTGCAGGGTGCAAGTGACTGCCCTCCGGCCTGGCAGCGCGGCGAGAGACTGCCCGGAGAACCGCGCATACCGCCCACAACCCTAGTGCCCACCCGGGTGGGACTCACGGCAGGGGCGTCGGTCGAGGTGTAGCGCAGAACAACTTGGAAGGGCTGGTGCGCCTGCAGCTCGGGGGGCAGCGTGACAGTGAGGGAGGATCCGTAGTCAGTGAACGGGTCTAGCCTGAAGGCCAGCGGGTAGGAGGCAGAATCGGTGCCGGGAGTTTCGGGGAAGGCAGGCAGCGGAGGCGGCGGGGGCCCTGACCCCGATCCAGCAGCGGGGAAGGCGAAGGCGCAGGGCGTCTCAGCAGCGGGGGCGCTGCGGAAGGCGGCCGAATGCAGTCGCAGGGCCGGGTGCGCATCGAGCACGAGCGCGCGGGGCGCGGGCCTCAGCGCGCAGAGCTCGAGCACCAGGCAGCCGGCCAGCTCGCGCGCCTCGGGCCGCAGCTCCAGGCCCAGCTGCAGGTGGCGGAGGCGGAAGAGCTGCGCGCTGGAGGCCGAGGCCACGTCCAGGGCGGGCGGCGGCTCAGGCGGTGGACGGGCGGGCGCGGCCTCGGCGCCCGGCGCCTTGCGGCAGCAGCACTGTGCCGCCATGGCCCCTGGCGCTAGGTAAAATCCATGAGCGGCGGCCGCACTGGGCCGCGGGCAGTGACTGAGGGGCACCCGGCGGCGGCGGCGGCTGCGGCGGGGCGCGGGCACAACAGGAAGTCGCGCCGGGAGCCGCCCGGCCCGGCCCCGCGCCGTGCGCCGCCCCGCTCGGGCTCAGCTCGGCCGCCACCGGGGGCGCTGTGCGCGGAGGTAGGCCTGTGCGCCGGCGGGGTGGGCCGGGGCCGGAGCGCTCTGTGGTCGGGGACGCAGTTCCAAGATGCTGTGATGAAGCGCAGCGTTGTGAGCCGGGGTTCAGGCGTCCGTGGAGAGGGTTGCGTTGGGCGTTGTGAGCTGCGGCGCTGCGACCCGGAGCACTGTGCCCCGGCCCGAGACTGTGCGCCCTTGGAGAGTGCGGTGGGGTCGTGGATGCTGGGAGCTGCAGAGACGCGCTCAGGGGTTCTCCGAGCCTAGACTGTGCGCGGCCGGGAAGCAGTGAGGCGGGCCCGGTGCGAGGGCTTGGAGAGCTATGAATCCCGCCGATGTTGGGAGCCGGGCCCGGAGCGCTGCGCTCGGGATGCCTTAGCGCCCTCCCCAGGTCTACGCTCTGCGCTTCCTACTGCGCCAGGGAGGTCCCGGTAGGTGGGATGACCTCTCCCTCCAAATCCCTTCCCGCCAGCTCCTGGGCCTGGGAGCATCAGGTGGGGTGAGGGGCTGCCACTCCGCAGACTGGGCTTCGAGGAGTTCAGCATCAGTAGCCCGGCGTTGTCCATTTTTTCCTGGCCTCACACTGCAGGAGTGATTCACATTGTCCCCCGACTCACTCCGCCGCGAATCGGCCAGTCTGCCTGGTCATGTGGTGTGAATGGATGGAGCTCAGGAGTCCAAGGCTGCGCTGCCAAATACATGCGTGGCTATTTAGATTTAAATTAAGTACAAGAAGTTAAGCTGTCAGTTGCACCAGCTATGTTTCAGCATCAGTGTGTACTTTGGAGTGTGTGATGGGGGTGGGGGGTGCGACTAATGGACTGGGGGACAGGAAACACTCCCGTGATATGGAAAGTTTTGTTGGGCGATGCTGCTTTATGGGCTGGGAGGACTGGAGGACACATGGCTTTGGGACTGTATTCTGTGCTGGGCAGCAAGGCTGCCCAAAGCTAAGGCTGTCCAGAGTGGGCACAGGGATGATGAGCTGCAGACCAGGGGCTTTGTTAACTGGCAGGGTTGCCTAATGCTCCAGCCTGAGCTGTAGAAAGAGGTGCTGCTGTCAACATTGTGTAAGAACCTTTTGGGGGCAGAGAATATCCCTAACCTCTGCACTTCTCTCCCTTGCTTAACATCTCTGGGTAGCACTTACTTACCTGGCCTCAGTCTGCCCGTATGTAACCTTGGGGATCCTGCCATCTCTCCCAGTAGTGGGGGTGTGAAGGAAGGCCCAGGAGGGAGCCTGTCCTATGCAGGCATGAGCACTGAGGCATCACGAGCTCCTTCTGGGTCCTTAGGCCCCCATGTGCCCTCTTAGTTGGGAGGACATAGTCTCCCTTGGGAGCCCTCACTTCATACTCTCCAGGAACCACAAGTCTCATGCAGTCACTTGGAGGTGAGAGTCAGTGCAGACATCCAAGGAAAGAGAAATGGGGCAGGATTCCACCTGACTGTCTTTAGGTGGCCAACAACCCAGTGGCCTACCGTCCTGCCCAGCTGGGGACCCATGGATGCGTTTTAGATGACACACTTAGAGCCCACCTGGCCCCTAGGGCTGGGTCTGGAAGAACTTCAGTTTCTAAATGTCTTTCCTGCTGTGGAGGTTAGGGTCCAACCCCACTGTTCTTCCAACTTAGATCTGAGAGCAGGAGTTGGGGTCTTTCATGAAGAGCCCTGGGCACTGCTCGGTAGACAAAGGGGTAAGTTGAGCAGTCTTGCCAAGCCAGAGAAGCTGCCCCACCTCTAACCGGAAGGAGTCAGGGGAGAACCACACCATATTTACATAAGGTGCCATACCTGCGTCTTCAGAAAGCATAAAAAAACAATTTACACTATGAAAATCAGCCTACCAGGACACCCTTGCAGGTGCAGAAAGCACCGAGGGACCTGAGACAGCAAACTGCCAACTTCCAGAGGCCTTCAGCACTGCCGGAGTCCCTCTCCCAGCCTGAGGACCCGCCCCTACTTGGCAGTTTTTCTGGCAGGCCCCCTGGTGACGGGAGTCAGTGCTACACCGTAGGCCCCATTGCTGCCAGAATTTCACAGGCATTTTCAGTCTAGCCTTTCCATGATCAGGGGCAGTGAAGCAGCACCGACAGCCACTTACACATCAGCTTCCTAATGCATGGATGGGACACCTTCCATTTATATGCTGCGGGAGTATGGAATGGGATCCTGGCCTCAACTACTAGGTGGTCACCAAAATGAGTAGGACGCTAGCAGGGGCTTCCTAAAGGACACAGGGTTCAGAGGAGGGCAGTATTGTCCCTGGAACACAGATTCTAGGCAGAACTGGGCCTCTGGCAGGAGTCACAGCTAGATGATTCCCTGAGAAAACATGTGTGAAGTAACTCACAGATGTTCTTTAACCTGACCCAGGCCTGTGGCCTTGTACTCTTGTCTCCGGGGGCCAAATCAGCAGGTCAGTGGTGTGCTCTGCCCTCAGGAGAGGGCATTGGAGGCGTCATCAGAGGTATGAGCAGGAATTAGCTGCATACATTGGTGAACCTGGGCTGGGTCCCAGCTTCTCCTCTGTAAGCTACTTCAGCTTCTCTGGCTAGGTGGGGGCAATAGCAGTAATTCCTTTACAAGACTGATGAGAATGCCTGGTTTATAAAAGGTCTGAGGGGTATATACCCAGCAGAGTCAGACTAGCCACGCTGAGCACAAAGCCATAGGGAGGGACAGTGCTGACTGGCCCCACTAACAGGGCGGGGTATCACTCTATAAGGTGTGGTGAATGTCCAGAATCAGGGCCCCGTGGATGGTTTTGTTCCTGATAAACTCGAAGCCTAGATCCAGGATTGCGATGGTTACGGAGGCCAGTCCCTCTCACTGCTGCCCCAATTGTGTGCTTACAAACTGCTTCCTTGTCCCCCAACTTTGGACTCTCGCTAAGAGGTCTTTGTGTGTCCCACTGGCAGTAGACCGACTGCAGCCAGCCTTTTGGGCTCAAGGTCAAATCAAAGGCTATGATGCTGGATAGTGACTGACTCTGACCTTCAAGGATCAGTGGAGCACAACATCAACTATGATACTTTATTTAATGCTTTAACTGTGTGTGTATGCATATATAATATAATATATATTATAAATATATATATTTGTACTGGGGATCATATATTTTTGTTAGCCCCTAACTATATTATCTGTAATTTCCATGTCATCCACATTTTCCTTTTGCTCTTTCCTTATTATTTAAGGAGTATGGGTGATGACCTTTTCTAGAAGTCTGAAAGCCACAGGATGTTCAAGAGAGGTTGTGTCTGAGCTAGAAGAGGGGACAGGCCCCACCCCACCCTCTGTGGCAGGGAAGGATCAGAACAAGGTCGGCATGATGGCATGGTTGCATTATGTTGAAACAGGTTAGGTAAGCTGGAAGGTGGGAACAGATGCCTCCTGCCCTATGCAGCAAGTGCAAGCCTGAACACCTCTGGCCCTTAGCCTCCTGCCCACCACAGATCTTGTGCTCGGTTCTAAGAAGGGATCAGCGAGAGCTCCTCTGGGAGACAGGAGGCCACTGTGGCTGCAGAAGGTGTCTGGTGGGAGGTTTTGCTAGCAGGTCCAGTTCTCTGGGGGCAGGCAACTAGGATTCTCATCTCCTGATCCTGGCTCCCAGCTTTCACTCTCTGAACAAAATTTCTCTCCAGTGGGTTAGACATGACACAGCCTAATAAGCTGACCAGAGGAGCTAGGGATGGTCTTGGGTAGCAGCTTCCCAATCCCTTTGGCGAACACACCCCTGCTGTACCATCAAGAGGGGTCAGAAGCCTGGCTGAGCTGAGCTGAGCTGAGCTGAGCCGAGCTGCATTGCAGGAAGAGGAGGCTTAATAAGGAAAGGCAGAAGCTCAGCATGGCGCTGAGGATGGGCAGATGCTCCTTCCAGTGCTGGTTGTAGGCCTGCCAGGCCGTTGGAAGGACTCCAGAGATCATGAAGCTGCTAACTGGGGTCACCGCCGCTCACTGCTGGAGTGATCTGACTCCTGGGGCAGGCGGGTTTGGGCCTGCAGGATCTGCTCATACTTTTGAAGCTGAGACCAGAAACCGGGATTGGGTTCAGCTACCGGGCGGGCACTCTTCACCATCTGCAACCAAGAGAAGTGAAAGCTAAGCCAGCCACAGCTGTCTAGCCGCGAGTCTGGGGTGGTGTCCCGGCCGGAGCCCCCGCCCAAGGGTCCGCCCCATCCCCAAGAAGCCCCGCCCCCGACGGGCCCCAGCAGGCCGGAACCGACTCTGCCGGAAATCCCGCGCCCTGGAGCGGCCCCCGCCCCGGAAGCACCCACCTGGAAGGCGCGCTCCAAGGTGAGGCCGCCGTGCCGCATGAGGTAGGCGGTGCAGACGGCAGCCGAGCGGCTGCGGCCGTTCTTGCAGTAGACGAGGCAGGCGCCGCCGGCACGCACCGCAGCCTCCATGGCAGCGCAGGTGGGTTCCAGGTGCGCCAGCAGGTCCTCGGCTGGGTCGTCGAACACGGGCACGCGCAACTCTGCCACACCGGGCGCGCGCGGGCCGGGCTGCTGGCGGGAAACGTTGACGCACAGTGTGACGCCCGCTTGCTCCAGCAGCTCTGTGGCGCCCGCCGAGCGCGCGCTCCCGAGGAAGAGCGCGGGGGCGACGCGCGCGAACAGCGGCGGCGCGACCTCGGCGGCCCCGAGACGGGTGACTGTTCCCGGGCGCATGGCCGGCGCCCTGGCCGCCCTACGGTCGGTTTTAGGGGCCTGTGGGCGGGCTGCTAGTGCCGGGAGGGCCCGCCTCTTAAGGCCTGGCTGCCGCCTCATTGGGCCGGCCGCGCCCGCCCCGCCCTATTATTGGTTCGCTGACTTCCGAGGGGCTCCAATGGGCTGGCTCGGCTCGGCAGCCGGCTGACGAAGCCTGGAATACGATGATGCCCTTGTGCAGAAGTCTGCGCCTGTTCCCTGCTGGAGCGGTGACCCCTGCGGCCCGCAGCTTGTCCGGTTAGTGGGAACGAATGGGCGCGCAGGCCTCAGGGTGTGGGCCGCTCCTCCAAGTCATCTTCCAGCGGAGCAACGAGAAAAGATTTGTTTGTGTTTGTTATTTGCTTCTAATAAATTGACTTTTTTTAATATCTGGATTTTTCTTTCTATTATAAGACATGGCTTACCGAAAATAAAACCTCCCCCCCCCCCGCTATTTTTATTAGTATATGTTGTGATACATAATAACTATATTTAGCTTGAGGAATTATTGTGTACTGTTAACTTCTCATCACTTATTTGTGGCACCCTGAGCTGGTGTTGCAGGCCAGTAAAAGAATTTACCGAGGAGGCAATAATAATAAGGTTAAGAGTTTACGTCAGAGTATACTGCCAGGGAACAGCCAGTGAGTTAGAAGAGATACACGCACACAGGCTGGGAGGTTGAGGTATTTTATAGGGATTTGGGGATGTGAGAAGCTGTCCTAGAGGAAGGTATGATCCAAGCACTGTTCTGTGCTGTCTGGTTGATTCCTGGGAAACCTGCACTGTGCCTAGGAATTCCAAATCTAAAATTACCACCTGCAGGATTGTTGCCTCCTATGGGACCCTGACAAGGCCTGGGATGATTGTAGGTAACAGTGGCTCATACCCTGATTGAGATGAGACCAGCAGGCATGGAGCCACTCACTCTTATCTCAGACCTAGATGAGCCACAGCTCAGGTTTCATCATACCCAAATAACTGCTTTTCTCCTGCTTCCAGACGCTTACCATTAATCATGTGGTCAGGTTTCAAAAGACCTGCCATACAAATTAGGCTACTTTCAGACTCCAAAATCCCCTCAGTCAGTGTATGACCCTTGCCCTGTTACCTGGTGGACCCACCTCCCTTAAACTGCTTATAAGCCTGGCCCTCACCTCCAATAAACAAGCTGTTAACACTGATTCAGCCTCCTGGAAGTGATTCCATTGTACTCACTGCTGGAGACCAGGTTCCCCCCAGACTTTGCTGGTTCCTGATCGCTGGTGGCCAACAGTGGCCAGGGACCCCTGGACCCTGACAGCCTCCAGCTTCAGAGGGACTTCAGTGAGGCTGATGCTTATCAGCTAGGAAAGGATATGTGGAAAGATATGAGTCTGTTTCCTCATTGTCACAGACCTCTTTGGTATGAACTGAGCAAGGTGTCTTGTAACAGGTTTTTTTTTTTTTCTATTTAGGGGCTTTGACCCTCTTATTGCCAGTGGGTGGTCATTGTATCATTCATAGGCCATAATGTCATCTGTTTTTATTTTTCTTTTGAGACCAGCACTATAACTTTAAAAAAGCTGTTTAGAATCACTTAATGTTCACGAAGTTGGCATTTAAGAACTTTAATCAGTTTTTCTGATGTGTAGTATTTTTCAGGAAAGTTTCAGTGAAAAATAACTCGCAAGACTCTCATTTAGTTAATTGGAATTATAGTGAAAATTTTCTAATTCATTTCCATCTTTAAAAAGATTTGCAGCCATTCTGCCAAAAAATCATTTTTATTACCCCTGCCCTCCAACCTAGTTTTAGATCTGGTGAAATGTGTTTGCAGAGTCTCCTTTGGTGATCTCAAGCCTTTCCTTCAGATATCAAGAATTGATAATTATGAAGCCTTGTAAACTGGCCTTCTTTAGCTAAAGACTCTGATATCGACAGCCAAGTCTTAATGACTGCTTGCTCATAACTTAGAGTCCTTATCAGCATCTCTTTTACTTCACCCTAAAGCAGGATCTGGCATCACCCTTTTCTCCACAGCTTGTCCCCCGGCTCCAGGAGTAAGTTCCAATTGCTAATGCGACTCAATGAAGTCCATTCCCCATGTCTGCTTGAGGAAGGACATGGGTCTAATATGAACCAGTAGAGTTTGGAAGACTTCTGTCCTGGCGAAAAGGGGAAACTAGCTTTGGATGAAAGCAGAAGAGATGAGAGAAACTCTATCCTTGTTGCCACTGAATCAAGCCAACCCTAAAGCCCCTCTTACCCTTTGGTCTGTTTCATGATCCTTGTTGGATAATTCCTGACTTGATATTTTACACTTCTCTGCACCATTGAGCTCATGGATTGGTAACCAAGTCATCCTGAGTCATCTCTGTTGCTACATTTAGCCTGGGTCGTGATCTCTCTCAACTTGACATTGACCTCCTGGGGAACATCCTGTGATGTACCTGGAACATTCTTTCATCCAATCTTTTTTCCTCGCAGGGTTTTCCTCTTGTCTTAGCCTTCCAGAGCGCTAGAATCATCGGCTTGCACCACTCTACCGGGGTTGGGAATGTGGTTTCTGAAGCTTTCCTAGCATTCTGACTCAGCCAGTCATGCTGATTTACAACTAGCTTGAGTTAAGAAATCAGTTCTTTGGGTCATGACTAGTATTTTATTTTTCAGCAAGACGATACATGAAAGAATAGACTATATGAAAACAGGGTGCACTCATATAGTGAGTGAGCCTAAGTACATTGTCATGATGTAAAATGGGACCCCAGATTCAAGGTGGACATTGAGGAGCTGAGAGGGGCCAAGGGAGAAGTGATATAAACTGGGAGAGAGGAATGGGGTGTGCAGGAGGTGCCCCCAGAGCCCCAGAGGCCTGGCCCACCTGCCTTAATCACCAGAAAGCATGATGGTAGGCAGCCTGGGCATGGGCTTCTAGTCCTCCTCTGGTGTGGAGAGAGCCTCAGAGTGCAGAGGGCGTCCCAACTCGTCTGATGCCACTGCGGCCGCTGCATACATTGGTCCAGCTCCTGCAGTGTGCCTCAGGATCCAGAAGCCCTGCGTCGCCCTCTCAGCTCTGCTCAGGAGTCCCCTTTCCTTAGAGCTGAGCGAACCCCCTTCCGGCTGGTCTCCCATCAGTTTGTGGCTCTCGCTGTATCTGCGGGCATTCTTCACCCAACTCGTAAAGGCAGATGCCAGGCTTTGCGGTCAGGGCTTGTTCAAGCTCTAGCCCTGACGCCGTTGTGACTTTGGGCCGCAGCTTCCGCTGTACTTTCTCCTCCCGAGGTACGTGCACAACCCGGCCCAGGGACTCCTGGTCTGTGCTGTGGGGAACACTAGTAGGCGATCCCTAAAGCGCGTCCCGGGTGGCGCAGGGATTGGCTGGGGATGGGTGTCATCGGAGGCGTGGGCGGGGCCGGGCGTCTCCACAGTAACCCGTCGCCCAAAACGGGCAACGTTTCCGCCCGGGACGCCATTCTGGTGGCCTCGGTGCGGTTGGGTGCTGCGTCCAGAACCTCGGTGCAGGCCCCGCGGAGACAATGTGAGGCTGGAGGAGAGAGCTCAGTGTACTGGAACCGGGTAGAGCTGTTGGGCGGGTCCTCAGGGTCCTTGTCTGGCTTCCTGAGCTGTCCTTGGCTCTGCTTTCAGGTTCGAAAGAGGACAGACATGGAAGGGGGTAATTTTTCTGTGACCCTAAACGACCAAGACTCGAAGACCTTTAGCTCTAGAGGTCCGCTGGAGGAACAGGACGGCCAGCCTCCAGATGCCAAGGACAGCTGCGGCTTCTTCACCTCAAGGTGCAGGGGACCATCAAAGCAGGGAGGTCGGACCGACCAGAGGCCCGGAGTCAGCTAGGATGTACCTTTGGGGCAGGCTTAAAAATACCTATATGTTATTTTACCCTCAGTAACCTCTTCTTCCCTCTCTCTCCGGACTCTGGAGAGATAGAGAAGCCTCAGTACTATACCAACAAACACTGGGGAAAACGCAGTGTGTAATGGATAACTGGAATCCCATGCTCATCTGTGTTTGCAATTCTAGCCTGCGCACACTCCTTTTGCCTCATTTCACCTTCTGGTTGACAACATGCACAATTTTCTTACCTGGTGACGGCTCCTCAAGTTGACACAGCTCCTTCACTGCTGTGTTAATAGTAAGGGCTACTTTCCACCAGGTGCGCTGCCCTCAGGGCCTTATCTGTAGCATCTCATGAAGTCCAAATAGGACCACCTTGTATTTGTCCCTGTTGTGGAGTGACTGTACCTCAAACCTCAATATGATGGTATTTGGAGGTGATCTGGGGGGAGGTGATTCAGTTTAGATGAGATAAGGATCCACAATGGGATTAGTGTGTTGTACTGGTGAGCGAACCCAGGGGTGCTCTCTCACTGAGCTACAATCTCAGTCTTTTTTTTTTTTTTTCTTTTTTTGAGACAGGATCTGGGCCCAACTTTGTAATTCTCCTGCCTTAGCATCTCAAGTATCTGAGATTATACACAAGTGATACCATACCCATCTGGGTTAGTGTTCTTTAAATAAGAAAATGGAACAGTATACCCTTTTCCCCCACTCTCTATGCCATGTGAAGTCACAGGAAGAGAACTCTCATAGGAATGAATGTGCTAACATCTTGACCTTGAACTTCCAGCCTTCCGAACTGTGAGAAATAAATGTCAGTTGCTTAGGGACCCCCAACTTCTCACCTCCTGCCCACCAGTCTAGGGTAACTTGTGATAGCAATCCCAGCAGACTGAGAAGGTTGAGTCACGGGGGGGGGGGGGGAACATGCCCATCTAGGCCAAGCAGCTGGAAGTGATTGAGCTGGGTGGCTGCCCACTATTGTGGTTTGGATCTGGAATGACCCCCAAAAGACTCATATTCTTCTCCCCATGCAAAATGTATTTAGTTCTCCTCTAAGGGGTGCCATAGTCTTAATAGTTCCAGTACTGCCAAAAAAATAAAAAGTCCAGGTCCAAATCTCCTTTGAGACACAAGGCAAGCTCTTAGCTGTGAGCTCCTGTGAAAATCAGAGCTGATTGGAACATACTTAATTTTCAAATACAATACCCAAGTTCCTAATTATGCCTACACAGCTCAACTATACCATGTACAAACGGAAACACAATTCCTTCCCCCCGCCCCAGACAACAGAGTTCCTCTTAAAGGTTAAACATCTCTAATATACAACAACATAGGCTAGCCATTCCTATTACAAAACGGAGGAAAAGGAGGATAGGAAGTAATTGGACCAAAACAAGATCTAAAGCCAGCAGAGCAAGGGTTAAATCCTTAGCTCCATGTCCAGCAACCAGAGTAAATTGTGTTGGGGTATGTATGAACTCCAAAGGGCTCAGGTGGCCCCACCCCTGTGGCGTCGCTGCTTGCCGCAACCTCCATCTTTCCTTTGGGCTGGATCCAAAAAGTAGCTAAGATAGAAATTGGTACCAGAGAAGTGGGGTTGTTGCTGTGATTTTACCTGATCATGTGGCTTAGAAGCCTCTTGAACCAGTCTATTGGAGGAATTTGTAAAGGTTTGAGGATGCCAGCTGGAGAAGCCTTGGAATGCTCTGAGCCGAGCTTGATGGAAAATTCTAGTCGGAGCTCAGAAGACCATAATGCTGATAGAAGTGTGGATTAGAAACGCCAGTCTCAAGTTTAAGATGGAAAGGAGAACTTGACAGGACTTGGATTTCTTTTTGTAATGTCTATAGGAGCTGCCTCTACCTCTGCCTCTGCCCTGTGCTTCCACTGTTGCGCGCTGCCCCTGAGTGGACTGTGACTTTCTGAAACTGTGAACTAAAGTAAACATTTCCTCCTCTAAATTTTTGGATGTTGGGTATTGAATCACAGCAACAAAAAGCAACTAAAATACCCACTTTCTTAGCAGGTATTTCCAATAATCTAGAGTGGCCCTTACAGTTGACTGGTTATATTGCTTTAAAATCTCTTTTATATTTCTACTGTAGGTTATTGTATTAGTTTGGGTTCTTTCAAAAGGCAGAATTTATAGAAATTATAACTAAAGGAATCTATTTGGAAGGCTTATAAACCCAAGGATAGAGATAGTCCAAGATGTTGACCTGCATGTGCGAGAGCTGGAGTGTCCAATGGCTGCTCAACCGCAAAGTAGAGCTCCCGTCTGGGACTATAGGACAGCAGATCTTGGTTGTTCAGAGAACAGTGGTGAAGACTGGAGCCTGAAGATCAGTGACTGAAGAGCAGCAATGGGCTCACAGGCGCAAGTTGAGACCAAAGTGAATCTGTGATGAAGATCTGCAGCATGTAGCAAGTCCGCATCTGTAGACAATTCCCAATCTAGGCGTTGTTCCCAAACCCTAGTCCAGGTGTGGTTCCTGTTGCCTCAAGTGACATAATCTCTCCAACAATCACAGTTATTGTTCCCCATTACTCATATTTATTAAACAAATAATACCCGTGCCATGTTGAAAAAATGAGAAAATGCAGATGTGTTACTTTACTAAGGCTGCTCTAACAAAGCTGCACAGTTTGTGTGACACAAACAGCAAATTTATTGTCTCATAACTTTGGTCAGAAGACCAAGGCTGGCTCCACTTCTCACCTTGGCTCGTAGATGGCCACCTCTTCCTTCTTTATAGTCAGATTATCTTCTCTGTGTGTATTTGTTTGTGTCTGAATATTCCCTTATTAGGACACTAGTCATATTGAATTAGGATCCTACAGAAGTGACCTCATTTTATTTGACTACCTGTAAAGACCGTATTTTCAAATAGTCTCTTGTAGGTTGGATCTGGAGTGTCCCCTAAAGCCTCCTGTATCTGTAGATACTGTGTACTATTGGTGGGTCGGACCTGGCTGGAAGGGGCAGATGCTTAGGATTGACTTGGAGGGGTGTGTGCTGGTTTTGCCTTCCTCCCAGACTTGTCTCTGTTGTGCCAACCAGTGAGGATCTCCATCTCTGGAGCTCCAGCTCCAGCTGCAGTCCTACCATGAGATTCCACCATTTCCCACCCACTGACCTGTGAGTGGACTGAGACCTTCTGAAACAGTGAAGCTAAAATGAAACTTTTCCTCCCCTAATTTGTACATGTTGCTGTTCTGCCATGGCAATGAAAAAGTAAATAATACAAAGTCATGTTGTGAGGTACTACACTTCAGGACTCCAGTATGAGAACTTTGAGGGAGGTGTAGGCCTGTGTTCCTAGCACTCTGAGGCAGGAAGATCACAAGTTTGAGATGTGCCATAACAGTGACTTAGTGAGACCCTGTCTCGAAATCAAAACTAAAAATGGGCTGGGGATGTAGTAACTCAGAGTGAAGGCTCTGTGCTCAATCCCTAGTACCACAAAAAAAAAAAAAAAAGAAAGAAGTTTGAGGGGGACAAAAGTCAACCCATAACAATAGTTAAGCAAAAGGAAAAAATATGTATGCCTCCAGCCTTTGTCATTGTTATTGTACATGTCAATATGTGTCCCCTGGCTTCTGACTATACGACAATATGCTCGACAGATCTTGTACTCTCCACAGCCTAAGCCCTTTGTTGTTAGGAAGATGATGCACTTAACCTCTGTGGTCTATGCCTGGTATTTGAGATCTGGATGATAGACGGTCTCAGAGTCTGAGGGGTTCCTAGGTTGCATGGTGCCAGCCAGGTGAGCAGTTGTACGTAGGGACTGGTCTTTATGCAGAGATGCCAGCACACAGCATTCCCTTACTGATTGGAGAGGGATCTAGATATGGGAGGTGTGTGTGTATATGTGTGTGTGTGGTATGAACACAGGGGTGGAAGTCATGTCTAAGTGATGACTTTTGCCTTTAGATAGAAAGAGCATCTTCCGATTGGTATAGGCCACTCATCCGTCCTTATTGTCAGGTTGCTGACTTCTGTGACTGTGTACTAAGTGCCTGCTTCCTGCCCAGGTTGGGGTTGGTACTGCCCTCTCTAGTGGGAGGACACTGCAGTGGGCACATGTGCTGACAACAGATGGAAACAGTAAAGGGCCATCAGTCCCCATGTGGTGAAGCTGCAGGCCGCTGTCTGGTCCTGCCTCGGGGTTTGGTAGTGTTTATTTACTGTTGTCAGTTGGCACCCTGTCTGCATTTTCCACTTGCAGAGTGCTTCTGGACAATCGCTGTACTCTCCATGCCTTGATTGTCCTTTCTGTGACAATGGCGTCTGTCTCAGGGTCACTGTGAGGGTAACATAACATGAGAAGGTGGGCAGTGCTTGGCACACAGTCGTTCTTAAGGTGTATCTGTCTCTGTTGCTGCCCCTCCCTGTGCTCTGTGTCTTCCTAGGGATGGACTAATAGCCTCCGGGGAGGAAGATGAGGAGCCTGAGGGGCCCTCGAGGGAGTTGAACCTGAAGGAGGCCTCCATCCCTCTCATCCAAGGGGTACAGAAGTGGCAGGATGGCTGCATGTACCGAGGGGAGTTTGGTCTTAACATGAAGTTTGGATATGGTGAATTCTCTTGGCCCACAGGTGAGGTAAGTGGCTTGCACTGTCTTCCCCATGCTCCCCTAGGGCCTGCGGCTCAGGGCCTCTCTCCAGAGAGTGAGGTCATGTGATCCTTCAGCTCTATCACAGGAAATAGGTAGACTAACATTTTTCTACTTGTTAACACCCAGAGGAGAAGTCCCAAAGGTTCCTGGCAGCATGCCCAGGGTCTCCCTAGTCCATGGGATGAAGTTTGGGGAGCTGTAATTTAAGAAGATGAATTGCCTTCTATTTAAGGTTAGACATGTGGCAAAGGATATTCTTAATATTCTATTTGCTCTGAGAATACTCTTTGATTGTAGTGTTTACCCTGATGTAACTCGGAGATTACAGGGTTTTTAAAATTTTTTTATTTTTTATTTTTATTTTTTTTTGAGACAGGGCCTCACTCTGTAGCCTAGGCTGGTCTTGAATTCACTATATAGCTCAGGCTAACCTGGGACTCACAGCAATCCTCCTGCCTCAGCCTCCTGAATGCTGAAATTACCGGCATGCATACCACCCACAGTTTTATGTGGTGCTAGGAAATTGAACTCAGGGCCTATGCTTGCTAGGCAAGCACTTTAACTGCTATGCCATTTCTCCAGTTCTGGGGAATTACTGTTTTAACCTCACCCCCAAAATCTGTAATGAAGTATCTCATATTTATTGTTATTTTTGTATTGCTCTTATATATTGATAGTATTTGGAAATGAGATACATTATTCTCTATTTTAGAATAAATATATTTTATAAGTATATTCTATATGTTTTTAGTGGTAGTATAGTAATTCTAGATTGCTGAAAATTAAGTGAATACTGGCTGTATCAGTTTGGGTTCTTTCAAAAGGCAGAATTTACAGATTTTATAACAAGAAGGATCTATTAGGAAGGTTTACAAATCCAAGAATAGAGAGAGTCCAAGATGGCTGCTCAGCCGTGAAGTAGATCTCCCGTCTGGGACTGCAGGGCAGCCGGTGAGGTGAGAGTCTGCTGTAGATCTTGGTAGTTCGAAGAACAATGGTGAAGTCTGGAGCCTGAAGATCGGTGACTGAAGAGCAGCAACGTGCAGACAGGTGCAGGTTGAGACTGGAGTGAATCTGTGATGAAGATCTGCAGCACGTAACAAGTCTGCGTCCGTAGACAATTGTGAAAGCGAGAGCTTTCCCAGAGGAGGAAGCCGTAACAATCTTACCTTTTCCTTTTATACTGTTGGAGTTCCGGTTGGGCCTCCCACATCTGGGTGGGTACTCTTCTCTCCCTGGCTGGCCCACAAGTCACTCACACTCTAATCCCAGGGTGGTTCTCAATTCCCAATCTAGGTGTTGTTCCCAAACCCTAATCCAGGTGTGATTCCCTCAAGTTGACATAATCTCTTCAACGGTCACGCTGGTAGTGAGCTGCATTTCTTTTTTCTAAACAAAAACTGGACTGAAGATAAAATGAGCCGGGCATGGTGGCATATACCAGTAATTCCAGTGTTGGGTGGCTGAGGTAGGAGGGTGGCAAATTCAAGCCCAGCCTGAACAGCTTAGCAAAATATAAAAAGTGGGGATGTAGCTCAGTGCAAAGACTCTGGGTTCAATCCCTGTTACATACACACACACATACACATGTGCACATGCACACACACACACACACACACACACACAGATAAAATTGAAACATTCTGTATACTGTGCTGGGCCATGCCTGGGACCTCATTGGAGACCTGTTGGATTTGGAGGCGTGAGATCTAGGGCCATGGCCAACATTGCCTGCACTTCCTAATGTCTCTGGCCTGGTGGAATTGCTAGACTGGGAATTATATTCCATTTGGGGATCTCAGACTGTTTCTTGCATGGGATGCAGGGCATTTAAGATTTCTCAGTGATCATGCTCATCACCTGTGCCCTGTAGAGGACTCTGTCCTGGCATTGCCTAAACACTGTGGGGTTCAGATGAGACCTAACCAGGAGGCCTTGCAGGGCTGTGTATTTGGGAGTGGATTATGAATGAGTTGAGGGGATGCCAGGACACCTACTGGGCACGCACTGGCAGGCCTGGCCTCTTGGGGACTTCATGGTTTTGCCATGTTGATCTTATTTCTCTGGCTTCGGTGCCTGGCTTTGTTACGTATTTGTTACTGGGACACATTACACAGCATCCACAATTTAAGGGAGGAAAGATCTATTTTAGCTCACAGTTGCTGAAGTCTCAGTCCATTCATGGGCAGCTGGCAATGGCAGGAAGGGTTTGGCAGAGAACAGCTGTTCCCAGTATTTTAACAGGGAGAATCAGGAGCCTCCAAAAGAAGCCGGGGTAGGAGTCTATGCCCTTCCATGCTACATGCCTGTTATCTAATCTATGTGCCTGTCCTTCACCACATACCTGTAATAAACCCCTCCTGACCAGGCCCCACCTCCAAGCAGCGCGTGACCTCCGTGGGTATTCCACAGAATCCATATAGATGAGGTCTTTAAGGGACGTTCCTGAAAACCCTGCTGGCACCCAAGGCTGGGAACACGGGGCCCAACTCCTCCCTTTGTACCTAGTCCCCCAAATTCCAGATGTAACAGGTATTGATAGACTAGGTATTCCAAAGTCCTGTTAATCTGTGGGTGAGCCCAACTTTGGTCAAGTGGCAATGCCCATCTGAGCAGCTGTAGCCTGGGATGGTCCATTGCAGGCAGGGATGCTCTTTTGGGTGGGGGCATTTCAGGGCACTTGGGTGTACTGTGGAAGGTGGCTGAGCCATAGGAGCACTGCTCTTGCCCAGAGGAGTAACCATCTCTGCTCAAGTGAGGGAGTCTGGGAGGTACTCAGAAGCACTTAGAGGAGCTACACTAGACAAGTGTAGACCTACTTCCCATGAAGACGTGGATGGGGCAAGTGCCCGTCCTGGTCTCAGCAGTCTGGGCTTACTCTTCCAGAATCCTAATCAGGTCCCACCATCTGGACTGGCTGGAAGTAGCTTCATAGAGGGTGGGCACAGCCCAGGTTAGCAACATGGTAGGGCTGATTCAGAGCTCCTCCGAACTGGGATTCATAGGGTAAAGGGGAAAGGGGATTCTGTGTTTTTGTCCTGAGTACTACAAATATTAGAGGTATGTGTACCAAAGACTGTCCTCTCCTGAAGCCATGTGGAGATGGAAAGAGGGACCTGACTAGGTCATGAGAATCCCCCTGGTTTCAGCCAAGCCTAAGGCTATGTTACTCCAAATTTCTAGTCTCAAGAGCCAACAAAGGCCCTATTCAGTTTCACCTAGCTTGGATTAGATTCTACTGGTGACAGAGCTTGGCCTGTGCAGGGAAGCTCAGGAAGCAGGAAGACAATCCAGTCGGGGGCCGCCCATCTGCCGAAGTACTCATGACACCCGATGCGTTGCCACAGCATGTCAGGGTCCACCCAACCAAAAAAGAAAATCCTAAACTGCAAATTGTATGGAATTGTATAGGAGATACTAAGCCTTCCTCCCTCACACATTTGTGCATAAGAGAATTGTGTGTCATCCTTAGACACGGGGCTAGGAAGGAATGTATCTGTCCTTTTCTATGTCCCTTCCTTCCCTGCCCTTGGAACTGACATTATTGCAATCTCTAGTATCACACACGTGTGCACTCACACACACGTGCACATGCACATTATGTGTTTCAAAGAGACAACATGTTCAGGATCATGGCTTGAAAGGTCATACTCTCTTGTCCTTTGGCCTTCACTGGTTCGTGAGCAGTCATAGTTGAGCAGAGGTGGTGTGGTTATCAGAGGTCTGAATACCTGGGTGTCTCAGGTGACCCCTCTATTCATCACCTCTGATAGCCACCTGGACTTGAAGGAGGCCCAGTGTCCAGGTCCCCAGGGAAGCTAGCCGGTGTCCCCACTGTCTTTGTCCACAGCCAACCAGCTGTTAACCCTGTCGTGGTGAGATTCCAGAGCACGTGCTTTTCCACACATCAGCCTTACTGGTCTCTCATCCACAGACTTACCGTGGGCAGTTTTACCGGGACCATTGCCATGGTATGGGCACCTACACATGGCCAGATGGCTGCAGTTTCACAGGCATGTTTTACCTCAGCCATCGAGAAGGCTATGGCACGATGAACTTGAAGACAAGATTCTTCCAGGTGAGGAGGCTCTAGGTTTATTGGGGATGGAGGTGGGGTCATTGTGTTCATATGGGAATCTGACCTGCTGTGTTCATGTGGAGGCAGGGCCTCTGAGTTCCTGTGAGAGTGGGGCCACTGGGCCTCTGTTCATGTGAGGGGCAGGACCACTATGCTTATGTAGGGGTGGGGCTGCTCTGTGTTCATGTGGAAGGCACGGCTGTCATGTGTTTTTGTGAGGGGTGAGGCTGCTGTGTCCATGTGAGGGATGGGGATGCTGTGTTCATGTGAAATATGGAATCTTTGTTCAGATAAAGGATGAGGTCTTGGTTCATGGCAGGGGTGGGGCTGCTGTATTCATTTGATGGGCAGGAACTTTGAGTTATGGGTCTGCTATGTTCATGTGAGTTCATGTGAGGGGCATGCTGCTGTGTATTCAGGAAAGGGTGGGTGTGGCTGTGTGTTTAGGCTATGGGACTTAAATATATTTAGGTGCTGGGGAGGTTTTTTAAAGTGTTAGTATCCTCTTTATTTTAATGATTATAGTGCCAACAATAAGGATTTAATTTTTTCTTTTTTTTTTTGAGACAAGGTTTCACTTTGTAGCTGAGGATGGTCCTTAACTCACTGGTGTAGCCCAGGCTGGCCTTGGACTCAGGACAATCTGCCTGCCTCAGCGTCCTGAGTGCTGGAGTGCTGGAGTTACAGGCATGTGCCACCACACCCAGCTTTTATGTGATGCTGGGGAATTGAACTCAGGACATTGCACTTGTAAGGTGCACACTTTAATCCCTGTGCCATTCTTCCAGACTCCTTTTTCTTTTTTTAAACACAGGGTCTTGCTCTGTAAGTAAGGATTTAAGTGGAAGATAAAAAACTCTGTCGTTCTAATCATTCCATCCCCAGAAGGATATTAGCAAGCAGTATAGCCTTTAGATTAAAAAAGTCACAAATACTCATTTTTAATTCATAAATTAGATCATTCTATACATATTTTTGGAAGCTGCTTTTTTCCCTCAGAACATGCCTAATATTTCAAATACACATATGCTTCTCTTTTATTTTATTACAGTAATATTTATAATACTATTACCCTTTTAATACACAGTTGTGCAAGTTTTGGCAAACATATGGTTATATAAATAATAGTGTGAATCACCCCACGACATTTCCCCAAGACTTTATAATAATTTCCCCTCCAGCCTTTATCTGTGGCTGACTAGTGTGGCCTATAATTGTGCCTCATAGAGGGCCATGGTGTAGAACCCTGTAGTGTGTGCTCTTGGGTCCTGCATACACATTACATTTAGCATACACATTCGAGGTTCGGACATGTGGCTGTGTATTTTCCACGTTTGTTCCCTTTGCTCACTGAGGAGTTCTCCATCGTTTGGAGCCGCTGAAGCTTAAATGAAAGATATTTGGGCATTTTTAGTTTGGGGCAATTATTAATAATGCCATTAAAAGCATAAATATTTAGTTACCATGAAAACATTAAGCATAGGTTTTCATTTCACTTAGGTAAATTCCTGGGAGTGGAATGGTGGGATCGTATGACAAATGAATGCTCATTGGTCCTTAAGGGGCTTTATGTACTGCTTTGCTGTCTCTGCTGATAGGTCAGACCAAAGTGGTTGCTTTGTGTCTGTCCCCATTATCTCGTGGCTTGGCCACTGCTGCATCAGTCTTAGCCATCTGACAGTCGTGTGTCTCTTTGTGGGCATAATTGAGATTCCCCTAGTTGACTGACAATACCAAACGTTCCCTCACACCCTGATGTCCTCTTTCTCTTTTCCCTTAGTTAGTCTTCCAAGGATTTATCAGTTTTATTCTTCTTTTCCCCTAGAATCAGCTTTTGGCTCAGGTGATCTTTTCATTGGGTTCTATTTCACTTTCTGTTTCTTCATTTTTGTTTGTCCCACTCCGTGATTTACTATTTCTTCTGACTTACTGACTTTCTTTTGATAATTCTAGATTTGGCTTGTTCTTGTTTCTCTAGAATTTCGAGCCATATCATTAAATTATTGATTTGAAATTGCTGAATTTTTCTTGGTAGGTAGAATCTTTTATTATTATGAAGCAACATCTTTCAAAATCACTTATGATAGTTTGTGGTCAAGATTCTAACTTTTAGATATGAATAAGGCTGTATCAGGTTTTGGAATTCTTTTGTTCTGTGGTGTAGCTTTCTTTATGATTTTTCCTCCAACCTTTCTCTTTCACTCTATTTTAAATATTTCTTCTCTTTATTTAAAAATATGTATATGAGCCAAGCATGGTGGCACACACCTGGAATCCCAGCAGTCTGACACACAGACACAGACACACACAGACACACACACACTCACATACAAAACCCCACGTATGCGTGCGTGTTGATGTACTAGTTAAGGGTCTTGGAACATTCAGCCTTTTTAATGGCTGTAGAGAACACCAGTGATCAAAGTCGTGAGCTGCTACTCTTTTAGGAGATAGAAAAGAGTGACATTATAACTCTATGATCCTTCCTGCATCTATTTACTAAAATTCTTCTATTTAAAATTAATTTCATCATCAGCAATTTTGTTACCTTGACATATGGGAAAGGCAGGACACAAAAGTAACCTCTTCCGATTTTAAAAATAGATTTTAGAATAATAAATTGATTTCCTGATCACTTTCCAATATTGATAATAAAAGTTAATCTTAGTATCTTTATGATTTAATGAATTTTAACATAGTTGATGTGTTTCGGTGCACAGCAGTTATTAGGTATTCTGATGCCTACATTGTCCGTATTTGGCGAAGGAGAGCCCTTAGCTTTTGGGACTTTTATGCATCGCCAGTAGGTTTTGGTACTTTCTTGCTCTCCACCATGACCAGAAGTTCTAACTCATTAGTATATATCCTGCTTTAAACTAGTGAACTTGAATTAGTTGTTTATCAGGCGAGCCTGGTTTCTTTAGTGAAACAATGTATATGAAGACTACAGTTTGAATGTTCATTGCTATTGCATTTGTTCATTATTATTTCTAGGTCTTTTTAGTAGAAAGATCTACAAAATGCTTTTTTTTTAAGTAAGAAAATGCATCTTCCCTCTACTGGCATTCTGAGTTCCGATTTAATAGTACAAGATCTTACCTTAATAGCTAGGGTGTTATATTTGTGTTTCTTTTCTCTTAGGATGAAAAATCATGGTTTTTAAGCATTGGCAAATTTTTTATTTGCTTTATATAATGGAAAAACATCACTGCTTCTAAGATACGACATGGCAGTATGATTACCATTATGATTCCTGAAAGCCATGCAAGGTGTCTTAGTTACTTTTTTTGTTGCTGAGAAAGACTACCACAACCTCAGGAAGGAATGATTGATTTTAGCTCACAGTTTACAGAAAGTCACACTCCATTTATGGTGGGTGGCTAGAAATGGTGGAACCACATGGCAGGGAGGAGGCTGGAGAGTTTCTCATGGCATGGCTGGATAGAGCCAAATGTGGGAAGAGGGGTAGAGCTAGCGCACACCCCTCCATGTCAAGCCCCGAGCACCACCCCTTCCAGCCAGGCCCCACCTCCCCGCAGTGCGCTGTATCCATAGGTACATGAGGCTTTTGGGGGACAGATTCAAGCCACAACACAATGTTTCTCTGTCATTCTTTTGGTCTCAAGGGCTTATCTCACGGAGATGTGGATGCAAATTGTGTGTGGAGATGCAGGCAATGAATCTGTTCTGGTTAATCCACCACCTATATGTATAGCTACATTTGCTTGCTTCCTTTTTTCTTTTTCTTTTCTTTTGGGTTATATTTCTAAAACTTTCTTTAATTGTATTTGGAATTACTTAAGGTCTTCCTGCCATCCCTGGTGAGGTGAGGGAGATAAAAGAATAGAGCTGAGAGGTGTGATAGCCAGTCAGGTCACTGCCCCTCTGGCTCTCAGTGGGAAAGGGAAAGGGACAGACTTACCATGTTTCTTTCCCACCTCATTCCCATACCTCACTTGCCCTTATGTCCACCCCCCCCCCCCCCCGAATCGCCACAGGTGGTTCTAGAGATGCTTCTGCTCCTCTCCCCCACGCCAGCTCCTCTGGAAAGCGAGGCCACCTCGGCACCTTCTGCTTTCTTGGCGCATTTTGCTGAAGACTTCCTTGGGTTCTTTGTTTCTTCTCTGCATGTATTCCCAAGAGAAGAAATGAAAGAGAGAAACAGAGAGACAGACAGACAAATGACAGGCAGACAGAGACAGAGACAAACAGACCCTGAGACTGTCCCAACTGATGGAAATACCAAGCAGAGACTTGAAGTCGTCTTCTCTGCTAGAGTCCCAGGAAGGAAAGATTGGCTCTTCCTCCCCTCTCTGCTTCCTGCCCTCCTCCTTTTCCCGCTCCTGACTTCTGTAGGCACACCCTCCAGGTTCTCTGGTGTGCTGTCTGCACACCTGTACACTGCTGCTTCTGCCAGTTGGCAGTGCCTGGGAGGAGTCTCTGGTATTAATGTAACCAAGCAAAATAGATTTGTTTCCTGGTGAGTGCAAAGCCAATAAGCACAGACAGGAGATAGGAGGAGAGAGAGACTTACTACTTGAAGCAAGTCAGGAGAGTACTGGGTTCGCGGAGCACTGTTTTCCTTGAATAAAAATGAAAGCCAGGGGCTTTTAATAGGGAAATGTATGCATATTCATGTGAGACTTATCTTCATATGTAGAGTAGGGTGCATTATTGAGCATGCTCAGTTCAAAGCATATGCCACATGTTCCCCCTCATAATAGCAGAAAATAAAGCCGGGGGGGGGGTGAAGTTATTATAATGAACAAAATTTACTTTTAGATCACCTACAAAGAATAAGTCAATCAGTGATTTGGGTTTCTTTTAAATTCCTCTGAAGGGCATTATCTGAACTAGTCAACCAACCAAACAACCAACCAAACAAAAAGCAACTTTGAAGGCAGGTTGAATCATTTAAAGGAGCAGTAGCTTTTTCCTCATAAAAGTAGCAGCTTGCTCCTAAAAAAGTCTGCCTCAAGGCTAACATTAAGGCTGCAGGAGGCTCCTGGAAATGAAATACCTGTGTTTCTGTCACACCTTTTCCTTTCATGTTCTCATGAAATCTCAGAGATTCAGCGCTCCAATTTGACCCTCTGCTCCCTCATCTTTCCTACAGCATCCTTCCCCCCATACTCAACTGATATGTATGTGTTTGCTCTCCTGTCTGAAAGAGAGCTAGGAAGGTTCAGTCCCATAACTGGCACATCCTACACCTCATAAAGCATGTGTTGAATGAATGAGTAGGTCTTAGGAATGGATTTTCTTCTTCTGGTTTTAGAAAACTGGTCAAAAGTGTACAGCTCCGCTGAGTTGTGTCTCTCGGCCCTGTTGATTTCTCTTGCAGGGGCTGTATAAAGCGGATGAACGGTTTGGGCCAGGCATTGAGACCTACCCCGATGGCAGCCAGGATGTTGGGCTATGGTTCCGGGAGCACATCATTAAGCTGGCCACAGAGACGCCCAACAGCTTCTCTCTGCTCAGTTTTCCTGAGTTCTCAGCCTTCCTTTCACACTCTTATGAGAGAATCAGTTTCTCAGATGAGGAAAAGGTGGAGTGGGGCCCTCCAGAGGACCAGGACCCTTTCTTCTATGAGTATAAGCGGTTTCTTCTGAGTGATGACCTGACTCTGCCTCCAGAAATGCATGTCTACTCAACCGACAACAGTCACCTGCCCATGACAGACTCTTTCCGTAGAGAGCTAGACAGCCAGGTCTTTATTAATGACATCCCTCCATTTGTTGAGGATGGAGAACCGTGGTTCATAACAAACAAGACTCCTCTATTGGTCAAAATTCAGAAGCATACTTACAAGTTCAGGTGATCAGTCTGGTCTTTCTCCTCCATCTTGTTATCCCTCAGTGGGCAGGTTCCTGAAGTCCTCTGGTGCCAAGCTGCCACCAAGGGCCAATTCTCAATGTTGTCTGTCGGGTGAATGGGAATGTGAAGCCCTAGTTTAAGTGAATGCTACAGTACAAGAATAGGAAGAGAAAGTCCCCTCATGTTAGTAAGCTGAGAAGGGTCCCCTGAGTGTAGAGAGTCAGGTAGAGCCATGAGACTAGTATATCTGAACAAGGGAACTGGCGTGGTTGGAAGGTTGCTTGGTTAGTAGGAATGCAGGGTAATTCTAAAGCCCTGGTGGCCATATCACCAGCAAGTCACATTCAGGATTAGTGCTCAGTGGTGGGGATATATCACCTAGAGGTAAAGGTGCCCAGGGGAAGGCACTGGCTCTGCAGAATGTGCTGGCTGCTAATGAACCCTATGTGTCTCTGAATCACTCCTGAGTTGAGAGATTTGAGAACAGATCCTGGCTTTTAGACTTATGTAAATTTTCTCTTCTACAAATTAAAGCTAAACACCCTGAAATTGGGTTTATGTGGGGTGATTACATATTCTATGGGTTAAATGCTGTTACTCTCATATGTTAATGTAGGATCTGGCCATGAGTCAAGGATGGGATACAGGGCAAGATGGGTGTTTGCAGGTCTACTAGGACTCTGGCTTCTCCAAGGATGACTATGAAAATATGGAACCACTCTATAGATCTCCAAAGATCCCCTACCCCACCATATCCATAGCATGAGGAAAGTCTGTACCCATTTATGGAACACTTTCAAATTTTAAGTTATAATATTCAAGAATTTTATAATCATTTTTCTAAAAATTGCTACCAGATAACACTAAATTGTTTTAGGACAACAATTTATGACAACATATGGTTACAATTTATGACAACATATGGTTACTTTTTCATACATCTGTTCATCCATCCATTCATCCATGTAGCCATTCATCCATTCATTCAGCCATGATTCTATCCTTCCAACCACGATTCATTCACTGCCTCTCATCCACTACTCATCTATCCATTCACCCATGTGTGAAATCTTCATTCCTTTCATCTATCCATTCACACATTCAACCATCTATCATCCTTTCATCGGTGCTACTGTTGATACATCTGCTTATGTATGGGATATCCATCTCTCTGTCCACCTGTTCATCCATTTATCCATCATTCCACCCATCCAACCATTCTTCCATTCAACTATCCACCCAACCATTCAGCTTTCCATACATCTATCCATCCATTCATCCTTTCATCTTTTCATGAAACCATTATTCCATCCATTCATTCCTTTATTTCTCCAGCCACTCATCTGTACAACTATTCATCGATTTATATAACCATATATCCTACCCTTGTTCCCTTCCTCCCTCCCTTTCTCTATCCCTCTGTCATTCCAACCATTTGTTCAATCAACCACCTGTTTGTCTGTCCATCCATTCATCCATCCATCATCCATCCAAATTGGGTAGAGAAGTTGCCATAGATCCACACATTCTTGATGGTGGGTGTTTGGTGTACATAGGTAGCTTTAGTGTTGTTTCGTAAGTGGACGAGGGGCCTTGGGTATTCTGAACTCATGCAGAAAAACAAGTGAGCAGAAGGAAAGATGTGGATATTTGGTGCTGAGTGGCGGGCTATGTGTGTGGCAGCTTCCTGCTCCCCACAGGACCCGTGCTGTGAGATCTTGTTTGCCAACAGACACGGAGTGACACAGATGATTCAGAGATGCACAGGGTTCATTAGCAGCCAGCATATTCCTGCATGGGAGGCACTGGCCATGATCATCTTTACCTGTAGGTGACATATCCCCACCACTGAGCACTAATCCTCAACATGACTTGCTGGTGTTATGGCCACCAGAGCTCAGGGTGCATCAGGAATGGACTATTGGAAGAAGAAACAAAACCCCAAGGCTGTGTTGGGGCTTAGAAGTGAGGAAGTCAAGGATTAGAGGAAGGCAGCTCTCGCCGGGTTCATTCTTATGAAATGAGCTGGGTGGTTCAGAGCTTGGCCTAACGCCACTAAAGCCTATTATGTTGCCAGGAACAAGAAGGCTCACTCCACCTGGAACATGGGTGCCATCCTGGATGGGAACCGCAATGACTTTGCATGCAGTGGGCCCCGGGAACGGTTTTCCCAAGAGATGATCCTGAAGGCCGAGGAAGGGGACCACGACTGGATTTATGGGATCCTGAAGGACAATCTTGCCTGTGCTGATGTGGCCGATGCAAAAGGCTACACTGTACTGGCTGCGGCTGCTGTAAGCTCTCACCCCATCTGGTGGATATTGCAGGAATGCTGACCTGACAGGGTCTCTGTTGTGGTACACTCTACTGGCCAGGGTTCTCCCACTTCTCCTTCTGATTAAACAAAGCAGAAGTGCGTGGGGGTTACTGACAGGTCCATACTGCCTCCTTGAACTTAAACCCACTCACCTAAATGTGACAAAGCCACGCCTCTGTCTTGTACATGTCTTGCCTGTGTCCTTCTGCCAGCTCGGACATGAGCACTGTGTCTGCCCTGCCATGGTACAGCCTCATGAGGGGCAGCCCAAGCACCAGTTGACTCTCTTCATCCCTCACTGAGAAGCCGCTGTCCCTCTGAGTCTGATCTTTTCTCCCTGTAGGTAAACTGTCATAATGACATTGTCAACCTCCTCCTGGACCATGGTGCCGATGTGAATAAGTGCACAGATGAGGGCCTCACACCACTCAGCATGTGCTTCCTCCTCTACTACCCTAGCAAGTCCTTTAAGCCCAACGTTGCGGAGAGGACTTTGTCCCAGGTTAGCCTCCATCAGCCCCCATACCACCTACCAGCTCTTGCCTGTCCTTCAGTCTCTTAAGTATTCACCCAACCACCACCCCCTTTGTTCTCTGTGGGTCAGGCTCATGCAGCATGAATGAAAAGATACGGGCAGTGGGGCGAGGGTCAGAAGGATAGAACCTGGGTATTCCTCACGCATCCTGAGCTTCATGCCTGAGATGCTAAGACACATGTGTCCCTTAAGAACCATATGCACAGAGCTTGGGGAATTAAGACCTGCCTATCCCATGGTGTGCCAGAAGGGGTGGCATTCACAATATCTCTAAATCAGAGCCCAAGAATTTGTACTTTTAACAAACTCATGGTGACACTGAAGTCACTAATCCAGGGATTATGATTTGGGAACTGGGCTGAAAATGAAAGCAAATCGGGAGCAGAGTAATTTAACAGAAGGCCATGCAAAGTGTAGTGTGAGCCACATGCGTACGTGCCTTACAAGTGGCTGCATTAGAAAAGTAAATCAGCTGGAAATAATTTTAATAATTTATTTAGTTTAGTTTAAAGTATTCAGAATAAGATTCTGTCTGCTTGTAATCAGTGCACTAGTACAAGCAAGCCATTTTTGCCACTGGTCTCTCGTTTGAATGTACAATACAGCTTCGTTGTGAACCGGCCCAGTTTTGTGAGCTCAGGGATCAGGTGTGGCGCTGGGAACCCTGGGCCCATGGCTGGCTCAGCCTCGGGTTTCAGGTGATGGCTTCAGACTTGTCTCCTTCTTCTTTGAGGGTTGGGGGCCTGTATAGTGCAAAACCACATCAGTCTTCTCAGCCTAGTGCTGTGAAGATTGCTCTAGATTTTTGCTCAAGACTATTAATGATCAACGTGACACAGTTTCTTTTTCCTTCTAACAATATTTTTTGTTTGGAACTTTCCAAGGAAACTTCAAAACCTCTCCTCACCCCAAAACATTCACCTTCGTTCATGGAGACAATCCTAGAGAATCCTTCTGAGGTGAATGTGTCTACCCAGGGAAGTGAGGAACAGGAGCTACCGACATGTGCCGCAGTCAGCCAGGAGGACGGCCTGGCCTGTAGTATTGAGCAGTCTCGGGAGTCCACCAGCTCCCTGAGCATCTCTCAGAGGTTGGCCTCTAGGAAAAGCAGTACCAGTGACATGGAGAAAGGACCAGAGGGCAAGCAAGGGAACTTGGACACGGCCATCCTGTACAGCAATGAGACAGACTTTGAATCCACCATCTGTGTGTACAACTACCCGATCCGGCTCTCGAGGGACATCTTGGAGAAGAGTGCGGAGGCCTACAGCATGCTGCAGGTTCCCTTATTTGCAGACAAAGGGACAATGAGGAAAATGGCACAGTCCATGGTTGAGTAAGCCACTATATTCTGACTGGTGGGGTATGGGTCACTTCCGGGGGGAAATTCTGTGCTCAGTGGATGCACGTTGCTCCCCTGCAACACCATAAGGCTATGTTTTAGAGACATGTGTCCTATTGTTTGTATGTCTGCTGGGTCAGTTTGCTTCCACTGGTGAAACATGAGTGTGTTGTGTTGGTGAAACATTCTCAGCACATGAATTGTATGTGAGTATGTGCGTGATTTTTGTGTATAGATGGTGTGTACATGGTATATATGCATGGTGTGATTTGTGTGGTGCATGCATATGTGTTAGCATGTATGATGTTAATATGGAGTGTGATTTGTTGGTGTGGGATGTGTGTTTGGTGTGTGTGGGTAGTACATAATTTATGTGGTGTGTGAACATATGTGTTGGTATGTGCATGGTATAGGGTACATGGCACAGCATCTTGCCAGATGGAGGACTAATCACTATCCCAGAGTGGAGTGTGCCCTGTTCTTGCACCCCTTCTTACGGTAGCCTCAGTGAGGTTGACTGATCCATCTAGATTTGAAATAGCACTTTACCATGGCTGGGTTGACTCACACTGAGATTTGATGGTGACAGCTGCGTTATACTGTGTCTCCTAGCGCAGGGATCTGGGCCTTGGGAAGGTATGATTTTGAGTGTTTTCAGGGAAGATGGTAACTGTTGAGCTTGGGTTATTTATGAGGTCAGCACTCTTCCCGAGAGCCCTCTTAAATAAATGAAATACTTAGGAGTAAACCTTACGAAAGAGGTAGAAGACCTATAAAAAGAGAACTATAAACACCTAAAGAAAGATTGAAGAGGACTTTAGAAAATGGAAAGACATTCCCTGTAGTTGAATAGGAGGAACTAATATTGTCAAAATGACCATACTCCTAAAGCTACCTTATAGATTCAATGCAATAACAATCAAAATACCAACTATATACTCTATCTAGGGAGCATATGTTCCCACCCTGTGCTGGGCCATCTTGTCCAAGCGCTGGTATTGCGACCACTCTGCACCTTCCCTCAAACAACCGGTAACCACATTATACTGGTCCCCACAGACACAAAAGCCGGTGGCTGACCATCCAACTGCTGCTGCACCGAGGTGCTGATCCCAACCTGTGCAGCGTGCCCATGCAGGCCCTGTTCTTCGCCGTGAAGGCTGGGGATGTGGAAGGAGTGAGACTGCTGCTGGAGAATAGGGCCAGGACCGACATCCAGTATCCCCCCCAGGTAAGTGCAAGGTGGCTCTGAACAATCTCCCAGGCCCCCTTTCTCTCAGGCTTATAGCTCCTTGGGGCTGGGGAACCAGAAAAACAGACAGCACGCACTTGCCCATAACAGCGGAGGTGGCCCATCAGCAGAGACCGCTTGGCATACGAAGTGCTGGTGACTATTGTTGAAGGAGGAAGCTCCACTGTCTTGGTTTTACTGGTATCACCAGATTGAAGTGGGATTATTGTGTACACTATTTCAAGGCATGCAGTTTTCTAAAGTGCTCTTGAGTGTTTGAAGCAGACCTAAAATAGTTACTCCTGAAGGAACCTTCTAAAGGGAGCAGGAGTCAGGTCCTACCCTTCTACTGAGCGTGTCGACTCCATAGCTGCGGGACACATTCCCACAGAGCAGGGCCTTGGGATGCATGTATGGGCTGCTCTGTGTCTCTTTCTCCTCCCTGGGCATGTATGTAGCCTCTGCATGCTCTTCTATACTTCTTTCTTTTTTTCTTCCCCTGCCCTCCCTCTCTCCCTTCCCTCCCATCCTTCCTTCCTTCCTTCCTTCCTTCCTTCCTTCCTTCCTTCCTTCATTCCTTTCTTCCTTCCTTCCTTCTGTTCACTTGTTCTTCCTTTCTTGTCTTCTTTCTCTCACTAACCATATGTCTTAGGGAACTTTTCATCCCAGCAAGTAGAAAGTCTCTTTGTATATTTGGAGTTGGTAGCAATTTCTTCACCTGGTCCTGATGAATGAGTATCTGACCTTGTTTATATCTTTGCTAAGACAAAGGTGCCATGAATAAACTGACTGAGACCTCTGTGGCATCTGTGCAGTTATTGCTAGGAGGAGAAGTTCCTCAACGTGGTTTTTCTGGCTAAGGACATCTAGAATTAGGTCTTCCTGGGACATGCATTCATTGCCAGTCATCTGCTGTTCCCCATAGCCTTACCATTCAGAGCTATGGCCCTGGGTGGGAAATGGCACTCCAGTGTATTTCTTTTGTTGGTGGTGAAGTTGAACTTTTTTTGTATTAAATTTACATTACTAGAACAAAATGCCAGAGGCATGTGAATTGTAAAGGGAAAGGCTATCTAGATCATGGTTTTATAGGCTTTAGTCCAAGGTCAGATTGCCTTGTTGTTTTTTGGGAGCCTGGCTAGGGCAGCACATTATGGTGGGGGCACGTTGGTAGAACAGACTGCTTACATCATGTGCAAAGTCCCAGAGAGAAAGGACAGGCTGGTGTCCCCCATTCCACTTTAAGGCCAAGTCCCTGATGACCATTGTGACTGCTGAAGGGATTGTGTCAATTTGAGTGATTCAGGAACCACAGCTGGATTAGGGTTTGTGAACCATGCCTAGATTGGGAATCAAAAACTGGACAACGAGAGAAGAGCACCCACCCAGATGTTGAAGGTCCAACTAAAACCCAAAGGGTATTTAAAAAAAAAAAAAAAAGAAGAGAGAAGATTGTTACAGCTTCTTCCTCTGGGAAAGCTCTCACCTTCACAACTGTCTGTGGACACCGACTTGCTACACATCGCAGATCGTCAGCACAGATTCGCTCCAGTCTTGACTTGTGCCTGTCTGTCGCTGCTCTTCCATCGCCAATCTTCAGGCTTCAGTCCTCCTCCGAGATCTACAGCAGACTCTCACCTCACCAGCTGCCCTGCAGTCCCACACAGGAGATCTACTTCACGGCTGATCCTTTTGGTGAAAAATATCTGTATATTCTGTCTTTGAAAAAAAAAACCCAAACTAATACACCAACATACACAAATTAGGGGAGGAAAGGTTTTATTTTAGCTCACAGTTCAGAAGAGATCCTCACTGCAGCAGAAGTGAAATGAGCCTGGGAGGAGGGGCAGAACCAGCACACACTGCCCTAGGTCAAGCCCTAAGCTTCAGCCCCTCCCAGCCAGGCCCCACCGCCCAACACTGTACTGTCAACATTCATAGGTACATGAGGCTTTTGGGGGACACTGCAGATCCAAACCACAACAGTGAATGCTCTTTCATGTCTTGAATATTTGTCAGTGAGTGCTACAGCTGCTGGCTCATGGTCTTGGGTATCAAACTGTGGAATGAACCAGGAATGCTGTTGGTCTGAAGAAACTTCCATGCCTCCCACAGTCAGGAACCATGAGAGGCTGCCCTCCCCTTCATCCCAGACCCTGTTCTGCCTCCTCTGCTCAGAAGTGGGAACTAAGGTGTCCTACCCAGCATGGGGTACATACAGCTGCTTTTACCGAGTTCTTCTGGCCCTTTCTGCCACCTAAGCTGTCTGCATCCCACCCTCAGGCACTTTGAGGTGCTTCTTCTCAGGGGTGCCTTGTAGTATGAGTGAGGTCATACTTAGAGGGGCATGGCTAGCGGCATCTACCCTGACTCAAGGCTCACAGTCTGCTCTTGCCAGGTTCTTTCTCTATTGGTCGTGCTCCCTCTGAGATCATGACTGAGCTACTGGTGCTTAGGGCCAATCCACTAGAGACCTCAGCCAATAGACAGAAGAGGTTGTGAGTGACCGTGTGCAGATCAGAGCCTGGAGCTGGGTGACTGGCTAGTAGCTATGTGACTATCAGTGTGATAGTGTCCGAGACAGGGCTTGGTAGGGACATGAAAGTGCTTTTCTTAGGGGAAAGTGTTGAATAATTGATTTTAAACCAAGCTGGTTCAGGCCTTGCATTCAGTTGTATGGCCCTGGACACATGTGGATTAAATAGCATGTTGAGAAATTTCTTTGTATTCATTTATTAGCATATACTTCCCTGCCTCTACCCTATAGGCCTCCTTGTCCTGCATCTCTTTGGGCTGGTGCTGGGGAACCTCACACTGGTGTAGGAAGGGGTGTGTCCTATGTGCCCTTTTGACCCAGGCCTGGCAGCACTGTCCTGGCACTGGCCCCCTCCCGGGAGCCCTCACTTGTCTGGCTGCAGGATGGCATTCCTCATTTCCCTGTGCTTCCTTTGTAGCTGGGGGCCTTGACCCCGCTCCACATTGCTGCCGCCCTTCCTGGGGAGGAGGGCGTCAGGATCACAGAGCTGCTACTCTGTGCCGTCACAGATGTGGATGCCAGGGCAGCAGATCAGGATGATGTGTACAAGCCTGGCAAGGTATGCTGCCTGTGGCATGTGGGAAGGAACTGCTTCTCGACCAAGCTGGACCTGCAGTATATGTCTTGGGATGGATTTGTGCCTGGCACCACTTTTGTGCTCATCAGGGCTCCTCTGGCAGTGTGGAGACAGTGGGTCAGGCACTGAAACCACGGGTGGAAAGTGAGGAAGCTTAGCTGGCATGTTCAAATAAACTTCACAGAAAAAGATAATTGATTATAATCAGTGGGTGAAGAATCTATTTATTTGGGCAGATGACCAGAGCTTGAGGATTCTTGCTGAGGTTCGGAGGTCCTCACAGGACATGTTGCTGGTGATCTGATCTCACACCCTTAGAAGGTCCATATTTGTGGCCAGAGACCATTTCAACATGTCCCCATTACAGACCTCATGCAGAAGCCCCACAGTCTACTGGATCAGCTTGCTCTGGACGATGCTGACTGCTGTCCCACTCAGCCCCCCCGACTCCCTTCTGCGGCCCAGAGCTGACCTTGTGCAGCCCCTTTCATCTCTTGTCCTCTTACTTGCTGTTCTCTGAAGTACGACCCTAAGCTGCAGCAGTGCTCAGGGCAGGACACGTGTTCTACCTTCAGCCTTTGTCCTTGTCCCTGGGGGAGAGTTCACAAAAGATGTGTTCACTTGGACAACATGACAGGCAGCACCCAAGGCCTGGGTGCCATCTCTCCAAGGCTGCAGACAGGGCTGATGCCCACCCTCACCAGGTGCTTAGAGGGAGGTCGCCAGGCAGGACAGCGCTGCCAGGGTGGCTCCCTTAGTATCACTACAGCTTCTAGAAGGGCAGAGGTGAGGCTTGGGTGCAGTCGCACATGGGGAACACGTGCTGGTGGCCAGGTGAGGCTTATGTTCCTAGTTCACACTCTACCTGCAAGGCCAGCCCTAGAGCTCCCCACCAAGGAGATTTCTAGGCCCCTCAAGTTCCATAAGACTCCCATCACATGTCTTTGGCCATGTTTTACTTGTACCACAAAGAGAAGGACCCACGAGGGCGGGGTTGTCTTCCTTTCTGTGCCCTGCTACCCTTGCTTAGGCCCTGGCGCACAACAGAGTGTTGGGGAGATGTGTACGTATCGCCCATGTGTGAGAAGCCCGAGGAGAGGGCTCAGGATGGTGTCAGGGTAGCTTGGGGACAGGCACGGAGAGGCCAGGACTTCAGAGGGCACTGCAGGATGATACTTCAGACCCACAGTCTAGACAGTCTGTGCTTTTAGAACCCTGTGATGTGGAGCTCATGGCCTGCCCCGGCCTGCAAATGGCCGGTCACTCCCGGGGCACTGATGATAGAAGGCTCAAACCAGTTCTGTATTTGCATATAGCTGGACCTGCTGCCCTCGAGCCTGAAACTTAACAATGAGCCAGGCCCACCCGGTACCTATAGCACCACAAGCACATTTGTCCCGGAGGAGGGTGGCAGGACAGCTTTGCATGTGGCCTGTGAGCGGGAAGACAACCATAAGGTGAGTGGGCAGGGTGCTGTGACCTGGGCTGGCTGGGTTGCCAGGTGGTTGGGGCTGCCTTTTGGGAAGTGTGTTCTCTGTTAAAACTAAGCCAAATTCAAGTGTGTGTGAGGACGAGAGGAGGGAGAGAGAGGAGACAGAGTGGCCGGTGGCCCAGAGCCTCAAGGGATTCCCATATACATGCCTCCGTGTGTGTGTGTGTGTGTGTGTGTGTGTGTGTGTGTGTGTGTGCACTAGCTTTGGGCAGAATGAGCAGTTCTGGTGTTGAGGGGAATGAGTGCTCCTTGAATGCTGGGCCCTCCCCATGGGCTAATGATAGTGGGCTGCTATGACCAGGTCAAGAGTTCTCAAGCTGCAGGTCACTAGCCTTAATGAGTTTGGTCAATGAAATGGGTCACATCTAACATTTACCCAATGGAATAGAATATAATAGATTAGAATAGAATAGAGACCCTCAGATGTTGTTGGGTGTAACTCATGAAGTATTCTGGATGCATTTATGGACTCATCCGCATGTGGGGCCTATATGCAGTAGATGTTGACCTCTTACTATGGGAGCTGGCCAATATGTTTGGGAGCTGCTGTCCAGGGCTGTAACTGTGCTATGCTGCTACCTGCCATGCCTTCTCTAACATTGGTCGTCCCAGCTCTCAATCCTGTGGTGGTGTCTCTGGCCCTTTAGCTATTGCCTCTTGTCTGCCTTGGGACTAATTCCCAGTAAGTTGGGTGTGAAAACCACTCAGCGGAGGCTGAGTGGCTGGGGTGGGCATGGGATAATTGAGAAGCCAGGTCCTAGCTTTGCCATGCAGTGGCTTGTGCAGCCTGGCTCAGTGAGCCATGAACCACATGGAAAACTGAGCCTCGACGTGCACTTTACAAAATGACAATAATGACCAGTCTTCTGTGCTCATGGCAAGGGCAGTTTACCTCTAAATATGGGCAGTGTATGAAAAGTTTGAAGGTATATGTGAGGGAGTATCGGGAAGGGGTGGGGCAGGCAGGGAGGTGGGAGCAGTGACAGGTGAGAAGGAGGAGCAGATCTTGAAGTCCACCATTCTGAGGAGAACCACTAAGAGATGCTGTGAATTCATATTAGGAGTAAGGACAGGGAGGCCCCAAGAAAGTAAACCGGCTGACCAAGGCCCCGTTTGACAAGTATGAGGCCTGGATTTTGAACCTAGCACTTTCTACTCACATACTTATGTCCTTCTTAAAGATTTCAGATTTAGGAGTTATGGGAAAACTTATGTGACACTATCATTAGGTCAGACACAGGTCACCAGCTGAGATATCAACTGTAAGAGCGTGAAGACTGCAATTGTCCAGCCATCACATCTTCATTCCAGCAGGTAGAAGAAGGAAGCCCTGGCCATTGAGTTTGTGGGGCCAGGGAGTAGGCATAAAGTTTGGATGCTTAGCACCCAGGATCTGCCACATCCAGAGGGAAGGTTTTCATAAGAGTGTTCAGTGAGGCAGCTCAGTGAGGAAGAAATCTTAGGGAACTAAAGGGGCCACTTTCTGTGAACACTTCAAGGGCAAGAGAAAGAAGAGGGAGAAGCTGAGGACTGAAAAATGTGTGATATCTAAAGAGGAGCAGAAATGTTGCCGGGTTCTGAGCAAGAGAAAGCAGAGGGCTTCCTTGGGAAGAAAGACAGGGATGAAGGGCGTGAGGATGGCTGCCTTCTAGGACAGACAGGAGAGTAGGACTCCTTTACATTAGGAGTGTCTGGCAAGACCTGTGCGCCCTGGTGAAGAAATGTTTCTCCTGTTATACGTGCCACGTGTTAGGCTCTTCTAACATGGTCGTATGCTCCTGACTGTTCCTGGTCCTTTGAAAGCAAGCTTTAAATGACTGCATTAGCATCCTTCTTATTCACAATCTGGAAAAGAGAAATATTCAGGAAATACCTTTTCAGTTTGAGGATCCATCCATCCCAAGTTTGGATAGTTTCTGTGCCCCAAGCAGGTATTAGCATGGAGGAAAGACCAATTGAGTAGCTCTGCTGACTTCATGGCATTTATAAGAATGATCACTGTTAGGTGCTCCTTGGGAGTGGTGTGCTTCTTTAATTTGCTGTGTTTCTGCCTTCTTCCCCTTGACTCCAGTGTGCCAGTAATGTAGTCCAGCTCCTCCTTTCCCATAGAGCAAATCCCAACCGTCTGTGGAGTGGCCACTCCCCACTTTCCCTGGCCATTGCCAGTGGGAATGACCTGGTAAGTATGTTCTGCATGCATGGGCTTAAGCACCATGTTGTTTCTGGCTCAACTGCCCTCACCCCAAGTTACTCATTGGGATTTGATACTCTCGGTCATTTATCCACCCACTTGTCCACCTGTTCATCTTCCCCACCTGCCTATCAACCTACCCATCTGCCTTATATACATCCATACTTGATTTCACCCATCCACCGTCCGTCCCTCTATTCCTCCATCTGTCACTTATTCGCCCATCCATCCATCCCTCCATCCTTCTATTCATCCATCACTCATCTTCTCACACATTACCATTCTTCTCAACCATTTCTCATTTGTCTTCTCATCCAGTCACCCACCCATCTCTTCATCTGCCTATTCCACCTATTTGTCCTTTCATTTAAATTATCTCTTGAACACCTGTTGTGGGCAGGTGACATTATTCTAGGCACTGGGTTCACTTAGCCATCATCCATCCATCCATCCCATCTATCTGTAATCCATGTACCTGTCCTCCTTTCTATACAATTATTACTTATTGAGTATCTGCAGTGTGTAGGCAGGTATCATTATAGGCAGTAGATTTTGAATAAAACAAAGTTCCTGCTGTCAAGGATCCCACATTCTTGATCAGGCAAAACAACTTCAAATAATAAATGTTATGGAGAAAAGCTCAATGAGGGAGGAGCAGGATTAGTTGAGGTGGGTCAGTCACCGGACAGGATGGGCCAGACAGGATGTACTACTGACTCTGTGCTAGGGGAACTTGCTGTAGGACTTGGTTCTGCCTCATGCTGAAAAACAGGATGGGATCTAGAACTCCAGTTGGTCAGCCTTATCTGCACTGTGCCCAGAAGAAGTGCTGAAACAAGGCCCAGAGTGGAACCCAGATCCTCCTTGAGGAGTTGTTCATGTAACCCCTCCCAGCCAGTGTGTGCCTCCAAGGGATGGGGCAGCAACTACCCAGGGGAGCAGCCTCAAGAGATGTCAGTAATGGGGGATGACATGCTGGCTACTGAAACGCCTGTCTCTGTGTCCAGATTGTGAAGGAACTTCTGTCCCAGGGAGCTGACCCCAACCTGCCTCTGACCAGAGGCTTGGGCAATGCCTTGTGCATCGTCTGTGACTTGGCTTATGAGCATCAGAGGAGCACTGACAACAAGTTGGCCCTGGTGAGAGGGGATGGAAGGGCAGGTTGGGCCTGGTGAGAGGTGGTGGGAGGTCGGTCTGGGCCTGTGGGGGAGGAGAGGGCAGGTTGGGCCACCCCAAGGTCCTGTCTTCTCTAAGGGATACTAAACAATGATTCCCACAGTGAACATGCATGACTATAAATGCATATACTCACACATGCATGTATACCACTCACTTTCTCCAAATGTGCACATACACAAATATGCGTGCATACGGAAACCCATATGTACACACAGCTTACCCTCACACATAAACACATACACAAATGTGTATCATACTTGAACCCACAGACACATATATGCACACAGGCAGTGCCTTAGTCATCATGCTATTAGGTACACTGAGGACTAATACCCACATTGACTTTGCTCTCATACCACTTACAGACTGAGGGGAGCAGGGCAGTATCCAGACCTCAGCACAGAGACTGCAGTTTTAGGGTACTGTGGTTGGACTGTCAGGAAGGCTTCTTGCTGAATGAGATTGTCAGGATGAAACTGGTCCCTAAATTCTTGCCCTGTCTACTGCTTTGTCTCCAAATCTCCCACACAATTGGAGGGTAGGCTTTATGCAGAGTACCGGTACCTGTAGTTCTCTGGGCAACCCTCACCTGCTGCTGGTGTCCTTGGGCCGTCTTTAGCTGTCTGATGGTGTCTTAGTTACTTTTCATCGCTGTGACTCAATGCCGGACATCCACAAATTTAAGAAAGTTTCAGAAGGTCACAGTCCATTCAGGGGGTGGCTGGCAGCAATGGAAGTACATGGCAGAGACAGAGGTGGAGGAAGCTTCTCATGACATCACACACAGGAAGGCAAGTTGAGACTAGTTCTAGTCCCAGTCTCAGTCCTAGTCCTCAAGGAAGGCAGGATGCAGCTTATGTATCGCCCAGTGATTAGCCACTCCTGCATCCAGGTGTGGAAGGTGTGGCCACTACACGCCGTTAATCCTAACTTAACTGTAATCTACCCCTCCAGACTAGGCCCCAATCCACCAACAGCACATGGTTCCACAGACAATCCATTAACATTTAAATACATGAGACTTTGGGGGACATTCCAGAGCCAAACCACAACAGATGGTTATGGCTATAGGGCATGGAAGCTCTAGCCTCATGACCCAGTTATTCGATGGGGGCTGCGTAGTGCCCAGCTCACTGACGAGGGTGGCTCCATTGCTCCTCTGGGGGCTTAGTGTGTTTGACAGGTTCTGTTCTCTACAGATTGACCAGCTCATTAACCATGGGGCTGACATACTGAAGCCTGTGACACTCACACAAGGTGACAAGGTGGCAGTAGGCACGGCTGTGGATTATGGCTACTTCAAGTTCTATCAGGTACAGTTTCTCCTGAGCGGGGCATGGTTGGGGCCAAGTGGGAGCTCTGCCTGCAGCTGTCCTGTTTGCAGGAGCAGGAGACCCTCAATGGCGAGCATATGCTGTGGACACGTGTGTGAACATCTCACTGAGTACTGAGACGTAGCTTGCCACTTGGTCACTGAGCAGTGCTGGCTAGGGATGGTCTCAGGCCCTTTGTGACTCTCAGGCTATTCCTGGCAGGGCAGGGTTGGGGGAAATCTCATGACCCAGTGGTGACCCTACACTGTGCCACAGGACAGGAAAATTGCCCACTGTCCCTTCCATGCACTGATGCCGGCAGAGCGGGAGATATTCCTGGCCCGGAAGAGGCTCCTAGAGTACATGGGCTTGCAGCTGCGGAATGCTGTCCTTGCTAAGGAGAAAGAGTGGGACGCCAGGGCTCTATCCTGGAGCAAGAGAGGTGGGTGTGGCTGTTCTGGGTACACCTGTGACCTGTTTGTGCCCATATGTGTACTCCAACATGCAGCACCCACGTGCTTCCCACCTGTGTTGTCCCACCCCCTCCTCCCACAACATTGTTTCCTACCAATTCACACTCCTACTCCTAACCCTGTTCTGCCATAGAAGTTGCTGATGTGTCTACCCTCAAAATATGTCCCACTCATACATGTCTACCAAGCTATTGTCGTACCCTTGTAAGCAACTGCCTGCCTTGCACTTGTGTTTCATACCACCAGCACTGCACAGATACGTCTCCCCCTGTACCTACCCTGTACAGATACCAACTCATACATAACTCTTAACATTTACCATTTCACCCTTGTGCAAACACTGCCCCCAACTTACCCAGCACCATCCCCCTCCACATTCACACACCCCAACACGTATCACAAAACATGTACACATTCAGCCATATGCATGTCAACCCAGACCCCTTCACACTCACCTACATAGCCAGCTCACATTGAGTGACTTAGTCACCGTCACAGATTCAAACTTGCTTGCCACACCCACACATGGCCCGGTAGTCCACACACCCACCCAGGTCTATCCACCTGCACACACATCTCAGCACCTAGATGTCCTCTATGCACATATTAACACTCCCACTTCACATCCATCAGCTCCTCGCCCTCAGCCCCACACATAGACATTACATACCCGCTCACTCATCTTCTGGTCCCACGTATCCACCCCCTTCTTTTATGTCTATCCACATGTGTAGCTGCCTCTCCCACAAACTATAGCTCCCACATATATACATGCTAGAACTCCATATTCATCCCCAGAACCTGTTTTCTGTATTATCATACATATGTATGTGCATACCCTATCATAAAACCCTCAGGTCTCCATACAAATCCTGAAATAGGTTTGGGGTACCCACCACTCCACACAAACTCCTCACACACTGACCCATCCACTGCCATACATACAGCCACAAACCACTCTCATACCTGTATCCCTCCCACACGCACTAACTTGTCCCTAACATAACCGCATGCTACTCACTACATATGTATGGGTGCACTTGTTCCAGAGGCTGGATTCCTGGCTAAGAGGTGAGGCTTTTGAGCTTTGTTTCACTGACAAAACTCTGAGAGAAAATCAACTTAAGGGAAGAAAAGATTTATTTTGGCTCGTGGTTTCAGTCGCTTCAGCCAATGGTCCCATGGCTTTGTTGTTTTCGGGCCTCTGGTGAGACAGAGCATCATGTTGGGGAATGTTTGGTGGAGCTGAGATGCTCACCTGACTGTGGCTGGAAATCAGAGAGCTCACTTTTATGCAAAGCTCCTCCTACAAACCTGCTGGGCTGTGGATCCAGTCAGAGCCCTCATGATCCAAAGGCCACTTAAAGGCCCCACCTCTGAACACTGCTGACTGGGGACTAAGCCTTTAGAACATTAACTTTCAGAGAACATTTTAGATCTGAACCAGAACAGTCTCGAGTCATACATAGCTTTTACTTGTGGAACAGGCTTTGCCTTGGGCACTGTGCCACCAAGAACACTAGGGTTCTTATCTTGCTTCAGAGAAAACAGGGTGCATGGGAGTATATTCCTTAGGGAGATGCTGTGGGCTGGGCAACAAGGCCAGAGAGATCTTGGCCCAGGCTGGCCTTGGACTACTGACAGTCCTCCTGCCTCAGCCTCCTGAGTGCTGGGATTACAGGTATGTGTTATCATGCTTGGCTTTATGTGTTGCTATGGAATTGAACTCATTGCAAGGCAAGTGCTTTTACCGCTGTGCTATTCCTCCAGCCCCCAATTGCTAGGATTACAGGTGTGCAACACCAAACCTGGCTAATCTTTATGTGGTGTGCTGAGGAATCAAACCTAGGGCCTTGTACTTTCCAGGCAAGTGCACAAACCACTGAACTATGGTCCTAACCCATGCCTAGGGGCCTTTTAATGGTGTGGCAAGGGGGCTCTGAGTAGGGATGGGTAGCATAGGTGCATCTTGGCAGGGGGCTTGCAGTTGAGCAGGCATGATAAGGGAGCAGTGGAGACCAAGGAGCAGAGCTCCAGCCTGGGAAGCTGTGGACCACGCCATTCTGCCTCCCCGTGCCCGATGTGGAGACAATGAAGACCTAGGGGTCGCCTGTTTGCCTGGGCACTGACATCAGCCTCTCTGATGCAGCGGAGCTGTCCCCCAGCCACAGGATAAAGAAGAGGAGCTCTGGCCTGGTCAAGACGCTGACCACGGAGGAGCAGGAGCAGTGAGTGTTGCTAGGCCAGGTCCTCTCAGCGAGTGACTTGTGGTTTGGATGGGCTTCTGGGCTTGGTCTCACTGTCCCCTCCCAGGAGAGACTGGCTCTTTCTGTCCCAGGATGGCCATATACAGGTAGCCCTGCCCATGGGCATAGGCTTCAGGTGGGCCCCTGTCCTGTGGGAGGGGAGCTATCCCCATGACAGAGCAGGGTCTGAGCTCAGGTGTCTCTCCTCCAAGAACGCCCTGCCAGTCTCTGCTGGGATATCTCTGCCGGGGGACAGCCTCCATACACGCAGATACTCTCCTGGGTTGAAAGGTCAGGACCCAGGCCCAACTCCTGGAGACATCCTCACCCATTAATTTCAAGGAATTGGGTGAGGGGGCAGAGAGGACAACTGGAGATTGGTGGGAATTCATCCTCCTGCAGCAGAGGCCGGTAGTCTCAGCCATAGATTCCCATATCTGCCCTCAAGGAGCTGGCTTCCCCATTCAGCACCACACAGACCTTTCCTCGTGTACTTGGGAAGCCTCCTCAGTCCTTGTGCTTGTGGCCACGTGAGAGTCTCCAAAGGGATTGGCACTATCCATGGTACCAGCTCTTATGGGCACATAGGTGGCTTCTAGGGCTTAATGAATTTTTTGTTCTAAAGAATGTGATAACCATCTTCTGACAAGGATTGTAGAACTTTTGGTCACATGTGGTGGCCACCTTTTGTCTGAGGGAAAGGCAGGGCATATCCCAACAGCTCAGGGTTTGGGCACAGGGCTCATGGTGGGGCACAGGCTCTTCCTTACCATGCTCTGTTGCAGCATCCCCTTTTTCAAGTTCTGCTACCAGTGTGGTCGCTCCATTGGGGTCCGCCTTTTGCCGTGTCCCCGCTGCTTCGGGATCCTGACCTGTAGCAAGTACTGCAAGACCAAGGCCTGGACTGAATTCCACAAGAAAGATTGCACTGACATCATGGCAGCAGGTAGGAAAGATGTCGGCTGAGGACACAGGCGCAGACCCTAGAGGTAGCCTGGGAGAACTGCCATCATTCCCTGAAAATCTTTCACATCTGGGCTGCTTTCCCAGAATTTCCAGCTGAGCCTGTTGGGAAGGCACAGGGAGCATGGATATCTGTACTGTGATGTCACCTGAGGGCACTGCTGTCACTGGGATCTCTGCTGTCACCAGAGGTCTTTAATATTACTGAGGGGCTCTGTTGGGGTCTTTGAGGTACCTGGCCTTGTTGGCCACCGGTGATCGTGAGTAGATAGATGTCAAGGAATCACATCCGGCAGACTGAGTCAGTGTTAACAGCTCTTTTATTGTCCACGGGTAAGCAGTTGAAGGGAGGAGTGTCAGCCAGGGTAATAGGGCAAGGGTCCCTTACTGATTGGAGGAATTTTGGGGCCTGAAAGTCACCTAATTTGCATGACGGGTCTTAAGGATTCTGGGAACAGGGGAAAATTAGGAATTTGAATAGAGTGAAACCTGAGCTGTGGGCCATCCTGGGCCAGGGATAAGAGGGGGTGGCTCCACTCCTGCCGGATTTGGGTGTGAGCCATCTTCTACCTTCAGTTATCCCGGGCCTAGTCAGGGTGCCACAGGGTTCTGCTATCATTAGGGGTCTCTGTTGTCACCGGGGGTGTTCTGCTGTCACTGGAAAGTTCTGCTTGTCACTTGGGGTCTCTACTGTTACTTGGAGGCTCTACTGCCCGTAGGGACTCTGCTGGGCCCCAGTCCCTGTGGATTACAGAGTACTAGACTTCCATGCTGCTTCTGAAGGTTTTCTCTCATCCCTCCCTCTCAGACATCACTAGCTGTGCAGTGCTGACAGGTCTCTTTTTCTGGCAACAGCCTACTCTCCCTGACCTCTCCTTTTCTCCTTGTGACTGAGGAACAGCCAAAGATCAAGACCATCGCTCCATACCAGGCCTTTTGCTCCAAGGGCACAGACAGTATATGCAGTGCTGTCCTGCTGTGGCCCTCTGCAGGGGCTTGGCCCAAGGAGTTGGTGAGGGGAAGATGGGCTGCTGGCTTTCCTTGAAGTCTTTTCTTTGGATGGAGGGGCTCGTTGTCCTTGCCTTTAGCCCCGTCCTGAAGTGGCTCACTGCACACTTCCAATTCATCGTCTAAAAAATCAAGCTTTCAAGAACAGGCACTTGTGGGTGGGGCGCACCCAGAATCTGGTCATAGGCCCTCCATCGGCCAGCTCCAGGGTCTCCAGGGTGGGTGCTGGGGGGCTGCAGGACCTACCTCGGGAGGAAGCCAACTCGAGCTTGCTGCAGACGTGCATGCAGCCAACTGAACAGAGCCCAGGGAGCGTGATTGCAGTCCTCAGCCTGGCTGTGATGGAAGCTCTTGTCACTCCTGTCCTGGGACAGCAGAGGTACAGGGAGCAGCGCGTTTGTTCCAAGTGGCTGTGAGCCAGGCTTTGAGCCCTTATTCCTGTGCCTGCCTTCTTTGTGTGTGTGTGTGTGTGTGTGTGTGTGTGTGTGTGTGTGTGTGTGTGCGTGTGCGTGTGTGTGTGCGCGCGTGTGTGTGTGCACCTGGCCTCTTAAAGATGGTCATGGCCTGACTTTCCCCTTTTCTATGTCTCCTCTTGTTTAGTGCTTGACCTCAAGACTATATATGAGTGGGCAGAAGAATCTCAGGGATGGAGAAACAGTTGGTGCTGGGGCCTAGGGAAGGACCCAAGGCTATTATGCCCTTGTCCCACCTGTCTGCCAGGCTACCTCCAGGTTACTGGCTCCATAGTGGCCTAGGGCAGGAAGTCTCTATAAGCTGTAAGCTGTGTTTTGTGGCAGCATCATGCTCCTGACCTTGAAATAAAGTGGCCTGTGGTTGTGCTCTGCCCTTACCTGGGCAGAGTCCTAAGAGTGAGAGGCCTGTGCCAGCCCTGGCCATGCCTGCCTCTTTGGCTTCTCATAAGCCAGAACTATGTGTGTCCTTTTGGAGAGGAGGAAGCTTGGTGGACAAGGCAGTTAAAGGATCAAGACTCTGCAGGCTGGAGAGATGACCACCAGAAGGCAGCTCTGGAATGTTCCCTGGAGCCATGGCAGCCAGACCCCTCTCCTGCTCACACAGGAGGTAGAGCTGCCTTGATGCCTTCCCTGGGCCCAGGGCTCCTTGTGGAGTCTAGAGTGTCCACTGATAGGGCAGTTGTGTTCTGGGAGCACGATGTGTGTGTGTGTGTGTGTGTGTGTGTGTGTGTGTGTGTGTGTGTGTGCGTGTGTGTGGGGAAACTGCTGCACTTGAGACAGAAAGGACTGCAGCAGTGTAGTGTAGACAGAGGAATTGGGTGGCTCTGCCTGAAGAAGAATCAGTTGTTCTTTTCCCAGAAAAGAGGAGGAAGTAGGCAACCAGGAGAAAGGCAGCACCTGCCCATGACTACAGACATATTTATTATTTTTATTCTGATTATTTGTGGCATATATACTTACTGTTTAAAAAAGGAGATAAAGGGCAAGAATTATAGTGAAAATCCTCTGAATCTCAATATTCAAGTGCAAGCATTCTGAACATTTTGAGAACATACTCTTTTATATTTTAGTCCGTGTATGAGTGTGTGCATATCCCTAGGACCCCTACATATCCATGCACCTTCTTACATGCCCTCTACTAGTTTCTAATTAGAAAATGGGTAAGTTTGCCATCTGTCTCACCTGCCTTCTTAACATCGTGTCAGTCCTGTCCTTCATTACATAAGATAGCACTGTGTCCTAAAGAGTGACCTGGTATGTCTGCCCAGTGTCTGCACATGATTGGTGATGCCATTTCATCATTCAGTCTTTAAAGGATATTGCATGCATGCACGTGCACGTGTGCACACACACACACAGACGCGCGTGCGCACACACACACTCCAACCTTTGGTCTACTTATCCCTTTCAGCAAATTCTAAGAAGTTAGAATTCAGCTTTTTTCTGTGCTCTCAGGATTGCTCCTGATGAAAATCACGCCACTCCCGCTGTGGTCTTGGGCCCTTCCAGCAGGAGCACGCAGTCAGGATAATCTCATCTGCGAGTTTGAACCTCTCCTCCACGAGCTTGCGTGAAGTTTGTTCTCCTCTCGCCCTTCTCACTGGGGAGTTTCTAAGGCACAATGACACCTTGCCTGCCTCGTGGCCAGAACCTTCACACTGTTTAAACTCCACGGTCTGATCCACCTGATCCGTCTGTCCTGTCCTTCAGGCTTGCTAATGAGCTGATGGAGCCGTCCCTAGATGGGGTTACATAAACAAGTATAATCTTTGTCCAGACGGTATGACCATTTGAAATGCGTTATTCTCCCTGTAGTGTTAGAATCAGTTTAGATTTCATTTTTGTGTAAGGTACAAGAAGTACTTAGCTAGCTAAGTCTTCACTCACATGGTAAGTGATAGCTGGATGTCCCTCTGGTTCCCCATGCGGGCACGTGTTCCTCTCCTGGGCACTGTAGGTGCCTGTGCCTGAGCTCTGTTGGCTCCACCTGCAGCTGATAATGCATTTTTGTATCTGGCAGACAAGCCCATGCTCATCTGTCCAACAAAACCTCCTAGTTGCCGTCAGATGTTTCTTCAGATGAGTTGTGAATTCAGAGTATCAAATTCAGTAGCATCATGGGACTTTGTGATTGTTTTGTTTGGTGTGCCAGGGAGACAGGTGGCAGCTTGAGAGTCTTGTTTTCCAGATAACAACATGATGCTGTGGTACAGCTGGTTTCCTTTAGGTAGAAGTCATTCTTGGCTCCTTTCTGGCCTTTGAATATTATATCACACCCACCTGGAAGTCGGTTCAGTTCTGTCTTCAAAGCCCAGCCCAGTTGAGCCACTTCCACAGCCTTCGGCCCTAACGCCCTTGTTCTTCAGTGTCAAACTGGCTCCTCTGCCCACCTCCAAGATAACCCATCTGCTCTTTGCTGCTTGGGCCCTGGGATCCCTTCCCACCATTGTCACTGCTCATTGTTACCCTCAGGGCACCTCCTAGATGCACCTGCTGGCTCCGTGCTCCCTGAGCTGGCCAGGTTGGCTTCTACTTGGTCCTGTCTGCACCTCCCCCAGTACCCGTGGGGCTCAGAGCTGCTGTGTTGGCTGCTTTTCTGGTTCAACATCATAATGAGCCCTTGGCTTCTGAGATAGAGGACAAAATGACCCAGTCTCTATACCACAAGGGCCCAAGTTCTAGAAGGGAGAGCTGTGTGGAGAAATGCCACATTGCCGCATGGGGCACAAGTGCTGGTGGAGAGGGGAACTGGTGCGCAGGAGTAGATAGGGTCCTGAATGCATGGGGGGGGGGGCGATTCTTATCAAAGGGACATGTGACTATAGTGACATGCTGAAAAGAGTCAGTCCTCAGGGTTGAAGCTGCACTCAGAGACTAGATAATGGGGAATTTCAGGCAGGGGGCTGGAGCTCACATAGGACTGGACACTGTCTTCCTGTGCAGCCCTCCCTTGGTGACCCTGGGCCCTGGACTTCCCTGAGGTGGGCTTCCCGCTGTGGACCACATATTTGTACGCACTCAGAGCAGTTTGCAGGCCCACACTACCAGAGAGCTCTGAACACAAAGGAAGCTGTGCCGGGCCTGTGCTTGGCTCCCTCCTGGAGGAGTTCCCAAATGGTCCCGCACTGCTGCTGCTTTTCTGTTTCGGGACTGGCCAGGAGGGAGGAGGCAGGGGCCAGTGCTCATGCCCGCAGCCTGGCTTCTCTCAGCAGGCTCACCTCCTCTCTTCTGCTCATCCCAAACCTGGATGGCTGCAGGACCACTGGCCTCTGGACTCTGTGAATGTGGAGCTCTGGGACATGTGGAGGGGAGGGAGTTTTCTGGATCTACAGACCTTTTGGCTCTCTGGTGCTTACCTCCTTCTGTTCCAGGAATGGGACCAGGAAGATGCCCTGGTGCTCTTAGAGCCTACCTGTGGCTCTTAGCCCAAGCTCTTTTCTGCCCAGTGGCCTCTTAGTCATGCCCCAGACTTTATAGGCGATAGGAGGGTGCTGCTGTGGCTGAGCCCCCTCTGCTGCCCAGATGCAGGGGCGGGACAGCAGTTATTGTATCTTAGGGCCTCTGCTGTGTGCCTGATAGGCTCTCAGTTAGGGAGGACGGATGGGATCATTCTGTTTCCCAGCCTGTCCCATGCCCTTGGCCTCACAGCTGCTGAGCCTTGACCCCAAGTCCTGGCTTTGTTGTGAAATGGAACTCCTGCATCTCGTTCTATGCCTGGTGCCTCCCCTAAGATGCCCACCCAGGTAGACAACTCTAGGATGCTCACACCTGTCCTGGACCTGTACTCCAGGCCTGGAGTCCCCAATGTGGAGACCCTGGAATCGAGAAGGCAGAAGCCCTGGAAGGACACATCTCTGATTCTTCTTGCATGGAAGATGCAGATGCCCCTGTCTGGTGTCCCATAGCTGAGTGGTAGTGTCTTGTGTGTGGGGAACTCAGAACAGTAGATGGCCTGAAGTTTAGAACTCACCTGGAGCTGCTTCCACGTTATTTAATTCCATCATTTGCTTCCAACCACCTGCCTGGGAACCAGGGTGTGGGAGGGACACCACAGGCAGCATCCTGTGGCCCCCGTTCTGCCCATCTCACGTGTTCCTGTTTCACACTGCTGGAGGCACAAGTAACTGTGTGTATGGTCAGGTGGACTCGGGCGAGGAGGAGGTGGTCCTTCAGGAGGGTGAGGCAGAGACTGGTCCACTTGGTGCGTGTGAGGCCCCCTGGGATTCTCTGTGGCAGAACTGGGGAGGAAGGGAGGCTTTCTCCTCCAGGGCCCACCTTCCCACCCCGTAGGCAAGCGTGGGAACATTCCCTCACTTGTGTTGGTCCAAAGGCCTCGGAAGGGTGTAGTGGTCTATCCAGACTCTATCAGCGCAGGGCCCCTGGGGGCATAACCTCTCACACACGTCCGACCCAGGTCAGGGTAGCTCAGGTGACCTGTGCTGTTAGAACCTCTTTCGCAAAGGCTTCTCGGGCTCCACACCAGGTTCTGATCCCTGTGAGCCACTGTTCCCTGTGCCACTGTCTGTAAGGAGAGCTACCTGCTGCTGGCTGCTGCCCTACCTCTGATGAGTGTGGCTGCAGATGGGGTCCCTGGTCTTCCTCCCCTGCTTTTCTAATGCACCCTCCCCCTGCCCCACTGGCTTGAGACCCAGGGAGGCTCCAAGACCCATGTGTGTGAGATCACAGAGGGTTTAGCTGGGGGTGTCTTAGCCAGCAGCTGTTGAGGGCTACTGAGCATGAGTCTGAGGCTAGCCTTCGTGTGGTTTGGAATGGGCCCCCGGCACCCACGACCTTTGTTTCCATCTCCCCTGCTCTTCCCGGCTCCCTCTGGGCTGCCTGCTTGGACTATGGGGTCCTCTTCTGAGTAGACAGAATCGCTTTCCAGCTCAGACTGCCCTCGCCCCTCTCAGGTGGGAGGTGCCTGCCCCTGTGTCAGCCCAGGAGTCTGAAGGAGCCTGAGGCTGGAGCAGGGAGGTGAGAGAGCAGGGAGGGCCCAGGAAGGCTTCAGGGAGGAGTCTAGGTCAAGCCCAGGCTACACGGAGGGGCTGGGGTTGGGACCAGGAAGGGATGTGGTAATGGAAGGCAGGAAACAAAGGTAGAAACTGGTGGCAGGGCCAAGGGTGTTCAAGGTGGATGTGCTCTAGAAGAGGCAGAGTCTAGGCCGGCTAGAGATACAGAGGGTCCAGTGAGCCCCACACAGACAAGGGGGCGAATAGGGGTTCCAGTGCTCAGGCGTGGAGGGAACCAGGACCTGGGAGCTGGGGGATGGAGTCTAGATATGGAGCAGGGAGGGTGGGCACCTCTTCCTAAACACCTGGCATGCCTGGCCTTTTGGGAGAGCAGGCAGCCAGTTTGGAGGCTGGCTGGTGACCATCTGAGCAGCCTTAGGAAGAGAAGAGTGAATGGACCAGGGAGGGGCACAAATGGCAAGTGAGAGGATGGCTCAGGTTCCGGCCTAGAAGCTTGTGAGGCAGATAGAGGGGCTTGGAGTCTGCAGCTGTCAGAGTTCCCTCCATGGGATCCAGGGGGCTCCTGTGTTCTCTGGAGAGAGGAACAGAGAGGCCCGGTGCGTCCTGCAGGCAGCACGGCTGAGGTCCAGGAGCTGTGGATTTCCTTCCCCAGAAAGGAAGGAGAGAGCCATCTACCTCCTGGGAGCCTGGGGAAGCGGCGCCTGCCTTCCTGCCACGCTCCCCCCAGCACTGCCGGCTCAGGTCCTGGGGTTCCCTGGCCTACGCCATACCTTCTTGCTGAATCTGCTTGGGGTTTGTGTTGTCTTGCCTAAAGAGATTCCAGCCGTTGTCTGAGCTTCATAGCCCTAGGAAACCTGGACCCAGCTTGGTGCAGTACTGCAAAATAAGCCAAAAGAGAGCAGCGGTAGTCGAAGCAGCTCCTGAGGCATCCTGCCATTCAGGAGGACAGACATCCATACTGCATCATCCTGTTTCAGTGCCCGACTCTTCAAGAACTGGAATGAGATGTGGCCAAGCCTGCCATCTTTATCCTATTTCGTGACTTTGCTTTTCATTTGTGCCTCTCCACGAGATCTGCAGAGTTACTCTCCACTTCAAGATTTTAGGCTGCACGATCCTTGGGAAGTCTACTTTAGTACTTCCTTGTTGACAAGTTCAGCATTTTTGTATACTATTTGTTGGCCACTTAAGAGTTCCATGTCTGTGAGTTACGTGTGTGTGCGTGTACCTGCATGATCTTTGCCTGGTTTTTTTCTATTGGATTGCCTCTCGTATTGCTAGTAAGAGGCTCCTACATGTTCTGTAGTCTACATCCCCTGCCTTTTTGTCTGACACGCAGTTTTAAATGTGCATGCACTCAAGGTCATCCACCTTTATTTTTTCAAAAATGGTCCAAGGTTTCGGCTTTGGGAGAGCTTGCTTTACCCTGGGCGTGTCATCCTGGGTTGTCTTTCATTGTTTTCCATTTCATCCCATATCCAATCTATAATTTTTTTTTTTTTTTTTTTTTTTTTTTTTTTTTTTTTTTTTTTTTTTTTTTTTTTTTTTTTTTTTTTTTTTTTTTTTTTTTTTTTTTTTTTTTTTTTTTTTTTTTTTTTTTTTTTTTTTTTTTTTGCAGATAGCATGAATCAGGGAGCCTGTTTGGTCCTTTCTCTGTGGATAGCCAGTGGCCCTGCACATTTACCTAAGCTCTCTTCTTTGAACTGCTCTTATCCCTATAGATTCAACTTGTCCAGAATGTCATCAGATGAAATCAGACCAGGAGTGGATTTCAGTAGCCAGGGAGCTGCAATCAGGATGCAAGCTGTGGTGGAAGGGCTAGAGAGCTTTCGTACCTGTGTGTATGTGGGTCTCCGTTCTAACTCCCACCTAGTAGATCTAAGATCTGCTCCGCCC
>PVKB01006781.1:0-51871 GCA_004027205.1 Ctenodactylus gundi
TTTTCCTGCCAAGAGCCATTTGGATATTTATGATGTTATTTGCAGGCCATACAAAATTATCAACTTAAAAATTAGCCTGCTGTATTTAGTGAAACATTTAATTGTTTTATAGTTAATGTTCCTCTTCTGTGATGATTGACTTGGCCAAGCCAGACTAAATGATGTTGCAGGTCACAGACAATCCGTCGGCCAGGCGTTTCCTGCCCCTAGTTTAAAGAATGGATAAAGACTAAGAGAAACCGGAAGCTATTTGAGAGGTGAGAAGAAGGCACAGAAACCAATGGGAAGACTGTCCCAACAAGGTGTTGTGTGGCTGCTGAAGGACAAGCCATGTAGATGCTGAGATGCGTGTTGGATTCAGCAGCAGGGTGTTTCATGACTACAGCTTCAGTTTAGTGATGTGGAGAAGTAGCCAGACTGTCAGAGGTGAGAGACTGAGGGGAAACAGGCAAATGGAATGTGCAGGTTTCTATAAGTCCTTCAAGTACTGAGAGTGATTGATGGTGGTGGCTCAAAGATGCGCGTAAGAGATGGTGCAGGGCCAAGGAACACAGGACGTGACTTACCGTGGGAGGGAAATGAGCATGCCTGAAATATTGATGGTGTTAGAACTGAGAGGCTGGAGATAGAGCAAAAAGGGAACATTTTTATGGTACAAGGTCCCAGAGGAGATGACAGGAAGAAAAATCCAAAGGAAGGAGCATGGCAGGCTTTGATTAGATCCTCTCTGTTACTACGAAATTAGGAGGGGGATAGAGAATGACTAGAAAGCAGGAAATTAAATTCATCAGCGAGGTTTAGGAAGTTGGAAGTTTCCTCCTTATAAGATGTCCCCTTCATGAAGATGCTCCAGATGACCTACACTGTTTCCACCTTGGAAAAGCAGTCATCAGTACTTGTGTGAGCAAGTATTTGCAGAAGCTTATATGCTGTGATGCCACCTGGAGAAGGCAGAATAATGAGTCCCCTTAGATGCTGCTCCCTGAGGCCTGAGATTACATTGAGTTAGGGGACAAAGCGGAGTGAAAATTCAGATGGAGTTGAGGCTGCTAATCACCCTTACACAGAGGGAGTGGACTAAGTTACCAGGCAGACTTAAGGTAATATGAATCCTTAAAGGAAAAGGGCGGAGGAATGGCCCAGTGGCTCAAGCACTTGCCTAGCAGGCACTAAGTCAAGCGCTGAGTACCCGAGTTCAATTCCTCAGCATCACATAAGCTGGGTTTGATGGTGCTTGCCTGTAATTCTAGCACTCAAGGCTGAGGCAGGAGGATTGCCGTGAGTCCAAGGCCAGTCAGGGCTCCATAGTGACTTCAGGACTGGCCTGCACTATAGAGTGAAACCCTCAGCAAAGAAGAGCACCATGAGCGAAGGAATGTACGAGTTCTAGAAATCTGAAGAGGCAAGGAAACAGCTTCTCCCTAGGTAGGCAGCCTGCTGGCGCTTTGATTTTAGCCTAGGAAGTTCCATTTCACACTTCCAACTATAAGACTGACTGTAAGGCAATAAATTTGGATTGTTTAAACTTCCAAGTTATTGGTAATTTGTTATAGCAGTGACAGAAAACTCACAACTGATGTACTTGTATAACACATCTGTCCAACACGTTTTTGAGAGTTAGGAAGTTAACCAAGAGACCTCTGAGCAACCCCAATACGTGTCACACATCTCAGCAAACACTGAACCTCATTCACTTAACAGATGGGAAGTGTTCCCTGTGCAGGAAGTTTTCTCACAGGTTGTTTTTTCCTTTCTGGCCCTTTGTGAGAGAAGCAGGCAGGAGGCTCCTGTGCTGTACTGATGGTGGTGAGAAATATTTGAGGGCATCCCTCCAGCATGGAAGGTGATAGCATTAAAAGACCAGGAACCAGACGTGCTCTACTTGGGTGCCAGTAGAGGCCAAATGGCCCTCAGAGCTTAAGGTACAGTTTTTAAGGTTTACGATATTGACCATCAGTGATGAAGGAAGAATTATGCTCAATCTGTTTTGTCTAGGAAACCAAGGAAACTTATTAGAGACTTTAGAAGTATTTTTATATTTTTAAAATTAAGGCTTAAAGGTGTCAGGTTAGGCTTCAGAGGCATGCCTTAACTTTGGGTGAGACAAATCTCCCAAGTGGGTTTCTTTGGGTATTGATTTTCTGTTGCTGCAAAACAAACTACTGGCATCTTAGGAGCTTAACAAAACACTCTCACGTACCTCTCAGTTTCTATGGAGAAATCCAGCCGTGGCATGGCTGGATTCCTGCTCAGGTCAGGCCCACCACGGATCAGCTTTCTTGGATGAACTTAAAAGTCAGGTGGTTCTTAACATAATCACATAAATAATATCCCATCATATTCATCACATTTTCCCACATCCAAAAGAGGGGTTCTACAAGGAGTGTTCACCAGGGGGCAGGATCTTGGGGGCCATCCTAGAATGCCACAGACACAGTCATTTTGAAGAGAAAGCTATCTACTGTGCGATTTGTTGCAAGGATCCCATGATCTGGAGCACGGGTACCTGTCGTAAGAAGGTGCTTCGTGTCTTGCCTCCCTGCTCCCACCTTTCACAGTAGTGTAACATGTGTCTGTTACACAGAATTGGTTCGAACTGCTTTAATCAGAGGTAGATGCCGTAGGAGATTACCTATAACCGCCAAGCTTACCTTCACTAACACTTATCTTTCTTGGCAGGTGGGCATGAGGACTTTTCAAAAATGATCGACGAGGCTGAGCCCTTGGGCTACCCAGTCGTGGTGAAGAGCACGCGAGGCCACCAGGGTCAGTGCTTCTCCTGGGCTTCCTGTGTCATGAGTCCTCACAGGCTGCATGCGGCCCTGCCACACAAGACACGCACCAAACACGTGGAAGTGCTGCTTACAGAGCTTGCCTTGGGTTCTCTCTGTCCATTCTGCTTGGTTCCCTCTCTCCTTCCTTTTATTATCCACTCTTTTCTCCCTATTGTTCCTTTTTCACAGAAATTTCTTTGAACATAGATGTAGTCTTTTCACTCCATTGCTGAGCAGCCTTCCCCAGCCCCTGTGCTGCCTGCTACCAAGGGTTCATGTTCCGTGACCACGCTGAGGCCCCTTGCAGACAGCCCCAACCCTCCTTTGCCACCTCCTGTGCCCGTATGAACCGTCCAGAATCCATTCCAACTGCTGCCTCTCAGGTAGACCATGTATGTTCCTCCTTTTAAACACCTGCTTTCTTCCCTTTGTCGGGAGTGACACCTTCCTGTTTTACCTCATGAGCTTTCTGGTTATCCTTCAAGACCAGCTCTCAATGCCATTTTTTTTCTACCTACATCCCTGGTCTCTTTTCCTGTCTTCCAGACAAAATGAATTGCTCATTCCTTTTCATTGCTGTAGCCGTTAGTACAGCTTCTGATATAGTGCTACACTTTGTAACAGTCTTAGGTGCTTTTTTATTAGTCTGTGAGCTGCTCAGGATTGCGGACCAGGTCCTGAGGGCCTGTCTCTGTAGGGCCCACTGGTGTGCACGGTGCACCTAGCCAGGGCTCGGTAGGGGCGTCCGCAGCAGAAGGCAGTGCCCCTGCGGTGTGTGAGTACTGCCTCACTATGAATGAAGCTTAGTTCGCACCGTAGACCTCTGCCCCACTCCTGGCGAAAGGAAAGTAAATAGCCCTGAACAGATACGCAGTGACAACCGCTGAGATGCTACAACCCAGGAATGAAACAGCCAGTGATCAGTCTGAAGGAGCTCAAATGAGCAGGCAGTGGAGACAGCTGTACCGCGGGGTGTTGACTGCTGTAGTACACACCCAAGGGCCCATTTGAGCCTAAGAGAGGGAGGGGCCCACTTACCCCAAAAGCTTCACTGAAAGAAAGGAAGACTGAAATTACAGTGCAGAATTGGAAGTGAAGACACAAGTAAGCAGCATGCCGAAGCAGGTGTGAGCAGAGCACCTGTGGGAGGAGGGGTCCCCTTCGAATAGCAGGAGAAACGCGCCCGGAACACAGAACAAAAAGACACTGTTCACATATGCTACGGGGCTGAAATTCAGTTGACCTGTACAAGGTGTCAGCCATTATTTATTGTAGATTCTGAGGATACAGATAAGAACAGAAGAGATTGTTGCCCTCAGGGAGCTTACATTATTGGAAAAGTATGACTGACAAGAAATAAAAATTAAATGTAATACCTAATATATTTTAATGTTCTAAAGATTTGAGACAAAATCCATGTAAAGACATTAGAATTGTAAGCCAGATATAGTGGTACATGTCTGGAGTCCTAGCACTAAGGGAGGCTGAGTCAGGAGGATTGCAAGTTTAAGCCCAGCCCAGGAAATTTAGCAGCTTGCCAAGGTCTGTCTTAAAACACAAAACTTAACCATTGTAAACTATAAAACTCAGTGGATTTAGGACTCTCGCTATGTTTTACAACAATTATCAGATTAATTTCAGGAAAATTCTGTCACCCCAGAAATAAACCCCATACCTATTAGAAGTCATCCCTGCTCCTGTGGCTCAGTCCTCAGCAGCCTATGATGTACTTTGTGTCCCTAAGGATTCACCTGTTGGTCCACTTTACATAAATGGATTCTACGATAGATGAACTCTGTGGCTGGCATCTTAGCATGTTTTCAGCGCTTGTTTCTGTTTTATCATGTAACACTTTCTCTTTTTAGTACTCAATGATACTGTATTGTAAAGATACACTACATTTTGTTTACCTCTTCCTCCTTTGGTGAACGTTTGTGTTGTTTCTGTTTTGTGACTTACAAATAGCAGTGTTGTGAAGATTTCTGTGCAAGCTTTTGTGTGAGCGTACGTTCTCATCTCTTCTGGGTGTATACCTGGGAATAGAATTACTTGGTCCTGAGTTTAACTTTTCAGGCAGCTTTCTGTACAATAATTATACCATTTTACCATGTTACGTTCCACTAACAATATATGAGGGTTTCATTTTCTCCACAACCTTTCCAACACTTGCTCTTTCTGTATGTATGAATGTTATGAGTATGAAGTTTTTTTGTTTTGTTTTGTTTTGTTTTTTATGGTAAAACTGGGACTTGAATCCAACTCAGTATGTATACTAGGCAGGTGCTGTACTGCTGAGGTAATCCGTAGCCATTTTTTTATTTTATTTGAAACAGATTCTTGATAAGTTGATCAGGGCGGACTTAAACTTTTGATCCTTCTGCCTCTGCTTCATAAGAAGCTGGTGAGGGCCATGACATGGCTTCATTGTGATTTTGATTTGCATTTCCCTAATGGTTAATGATGTCAAGCATTTTTTTCATATTATTACTGTTTTTTTATATCTTTGAAAGCATGTTTATAAAAATCCTTTGCCCATTTTTAAACTAGATTTTTTTATTGTTTAATATTATGTGTTGCTTAAAAAATGCAGACACAAAGCTCCTTAGGTATATAATTTAAGTATATTTTTATCCCATTTGGTATGTTACTATTTTATGTTGTGATGTTATGTTATGTTATGTTATGTTATGTCATGTTATGTTGTATTATTTTGACACAGTGTCTGGTTCTGAGTCAGGCTAACTCTGAACTCGCTGTGAAGTCCAGGCTGGCCTCAAACTCATGGCACTCCTCCTGCCTCATGTACCACCATGCCTGGCCAATCTTTCTGTGGTGCTGGACATTTGAACCCAGGGCCTTGCACATGTTAAGCTAGTGCTTTAACCTTAGCCTATCTTTTTATTTCTTGATACTTTAATTCACAAATGGTTTTTTTAAAAAAATCTTGGTGACACTTTTTTTAAAATTTAATTCTGTGGGATTATCTGTTTTGTTTTGTTTGTGGTAGTACTAGGAATAAACCTAGGGCACTCAACTACTCAGCTCCATCCCACATTCTTTTTAGTTTTGGGATAGGGTCTCACCAAGTTGCCTAGGCTGGCCTTAAACTTGCAGTCACCTTCCAGCCTCTAAAAGGCTATGCCACCGCTCCTGGCTCCGTGTCCTATTGATGTCATTGTTGTGCTTGCTTAACCAAGGTCACATGTACATCTGTTTCCCTCTGAGAGTTTCATAGATTTAGCCCTTATATTTTAGTCCTGGATCCACTTTGAGTTAATGTTTTTATATGTTGTGAGGTTGGGGTGTAACTTCATTCTTTTAAAATGGAACAGACAATACTATAGATCTTCTCCCAATCTGTCTAGATGGCCTGATTCCCTAGCACCGTTTGTTGAAGAGACTGTTCTCCCCATTGATGCTGTTCGTACTCTTGTCGAAGCATCATTTGACTGGGCTAAAGATGCAGCTCAGTGCTAGAGCACTTGCCTTGTATTATCAGGCCCTAGGATTACGCCCTAGACTTATAAAAACAAAACAACCCCAACTGACCATAGGTGTGAAGGGTTATCTTTGAACTCTCAGGCTCACTCTCTGACTTTCTCTTCCTTCCCTCCTCCTCTTTCCTTCCTCCCTGCTCTTCTTCCTCCCCCTCCCCCTTCTCCTTGGGATCTCAATTTTTTTTTTCTTTTCTCAGATAGGGTTTCCCTCGTAGCCCAGGCTAGTTCTAAACTCATTATGTAGCCCAGACTGGCCTTGAACTCACGGCAACCTTCCTGCCTTAGCCTGTCCTGAGTGTTGGGGTTACAGCTGTGTGCCACCACACCCAGTTTATGTGGTGCCTGGGGAATCCAACTCAGGGCTGTGTGCTTGCTGGCCAAGTGCTTTAACTGTTAGGCCATTCCTCCAGCCCATAGGATCTCAATTATATTTCTTATATATATGGCCGGGCCACCACACTGTCTTGATGACTGTATTTTGCATTTTGTGGTAAATTTTGCAATTGAGGAATGTGAATCATCCAATTATACCTTTCTGTCTCAACAGTTTTGATGATTTGGGGCACTCTGTATTCCCCTAGAAATTTAAAGATTAGCTTGTCAATTTCTGCCAAAGAAAAGAAATTTTGGATTTTGATTGGGATTGCAGTGAATCTGTACATTAATTGGAGTAAACATGGTTATCTTCTTCTTTAGTTAGCTCTTTCATTTCTTTCTTTCTTTCTTTTTTTGAGGCAAGGTCTTGCTCTGTTGCCCAGGCTGGTCCTGAACTCACTATGTAGCCCAGGCTGGCCTAAGATTTGGCAGTTCTCTTGCCTCAGCCTCCTGAGTGCTGGGATTACAGGCGTCCACAATCACGCCTGGCTTTATGTGGTGCTGTAGAATTGAACCCAGGGCCGCAGGCTTGCTAGGCAAGCGTTTTAACCGCTGTGCCATTCTTCTAGCATGCTCTTTACTTTCTTTCAACGATGTTTTATAGTTTTCTGTGTGTAAGTCTTGTATTTCTTTGGTTAAATTTATTTCTCAATATTTTGATCCTGTTGATTGTGTTATAAATGGAATTTTGTTCTCAATTTTATTTTCAGATTATTCTTTGATTGTTTAACACACAGCATCTTAGCGGGGAAAACAGATGGGAAGTGAAAAGAGTTTTAGCATTTGGTATCCACAGAAGATTGGTTCTAAGATTCCTCAAGGATTCCAGAGGCTGCAGATGACCAAGTCACTGTTTTGAAGTGGCTGTTATTTGTAAATAAGCTACATCCATCTTTCTGTGTACTTTATATCATATCTAGCTTTTTAAAAACTTCATACAAAGTAAATGTTATGCATATTGTTGTTATTCAGTATTGTTTGAAAAACAGTAACAGAGAAAAATGTATATGTTCAGTTTTATTCCAGAGTTTTTGCCCTGTGTTCTGTTGAATCCTCTAATGGGGTAACCTTCAGATATAGAGGACAAGCTGTATATGAAATAAATCTAAAGAAGGAATTTCGTGCGTAGACTCTGCTCCTGAGAAGAGAGTCACTAATCTTGTGGACACTCTTTCTGCCTTTATCCATGAAATGGGAATATGGCTTCAGAGAGCTACTGTGAAGTGTAAATAAAATAGTGAAAAAAGTGCTTGCTAAACAGTAAGTGATACACTAATCTTAGTGCCCTCCCTGTTTTTTTCCTTTCAGCTTAAAACTTATTAATTAAGGAATCCTTCACTAACTACAGATTAAGCCCAATATTAGGACCTCTGTGCCAGGAAGCAATCCCCACCCCTTATCTCTGCTGAAAATCTTACATAAAGTCCAGGAAACCCTACCTAAACTCCAGTACCTCTAACTGGATCCCAGCCATCTGTTGCCAGGTGCCAGGTCTCCTAGTGCCAAATTTCTAACAGGTATGTCCAGCCTGTAGCCTACCACTTACTTGCCCTGGTATTTTTAATGTTATAGTAAAAAAAAATTTAAAAGAAAGTTTTGGTACTATATGTGTACACTAGTTGTACTTCATATTCCATATGTGGCCCAGGATAGTTCCTCTTCATTCAAAAAACCAACGACATAAAACCAGCATGCCTCAGGGTGGATGTGCCTAGACCTGCTCACACCGGCACCGCTGACGAGATTTGGGACATGGTGGGTGCTGCATTGTGCCCCCGCCTAAGCCTCTCCAGTTTCCCCTCTGCCCTTTCGCAGGAGCCCCTCCTGTTTCTTCTGTGACTGCTTATGGGACCTTGCCCAGTGGATACTGACTTCCCACTGAACTGCATATCCTTCTATCACAGGCCACTTAAACATCTTCAGATCACCTCCCCCACTCCTCCAGTTCTTGTGGGCCTCTCAGGTCCACTCACTTTAGGAATGATCAAATACAGGTTACAACATGTTTCAGAGTTTATTGTCTTCCATGCCAATAGAGACTGATGCACATGGCTCTTTCTATTGAGACTTCAGAGGGGTTCTCTTCCTTTTATGATGGTGATATGAAACTTGGGAAAACCATTTCTTTGTTCCATTTTTGCTGAAAAGAAATGTCAGATTGGGCTTGCTTGTGTCAGACCTGCAGAGCAAACCTATTAGGAACCCCTGCTCAGATCTGTTAACTTATATGCAAATGAAAAGCAGATGCCAAATAATTAGAATAGGTGATTCAAACAGAAAATAAAGACTTCAGAGTCAAGGAGAAGTGCTGCCCCAGAAAGCAATAGAAATATGGGCTAGTCCCCTCAGAATTCGATGAGAGCCAAATAGTAAATTTCTTCTACTTAAGAGAAGAAGGATTTTTTTCAGTGACTTCTCTTATGAGCGCCCACAGTATTTTGCACAGACCTCTTTGAACATGTATTACACTTTGTTTTAGTCATCTTTTTTGGCCTCTCTCCATCCACACTTGATATTCCTTGAAAGTATGTTTAATTAATTATGTTCTGTAAACACCAGTGGGCATCGGCTTTGTGTGCTGAGCCCAGTATGAGGCTTGGGGTTCAAAAAAAAAAAAAAAGCCACAGACCCTGCCCAGTCATTGTCCTTGGGGATGACAGGAGATGCTTATTAACTGCACATAGAGCTGATGATTAGATCCTCAGGATTTTATTTTAGCCCCTTCTTAGAGTTTGTGGAATACATTACTATATCACTTTGAAAAAAAGAGTGGGGGAGAAGGCAACGTCAACAATATTAAGAGCTGAGGAAAATGAGGTTCAGCAAACACGGTAAGAAACAGGAGTGTCATCACAGCAATAGAAGGGATCACAGCAAGGCAGGGTTGGAGAGAGTTTTAGTTCTTTGGGTCATGGAGACAGATGTCAAGAACAGCTGTCTCTGGCTTCTCAACTACTTCTCTTATTCTTAAAGGGAAAGCTGTTTTTCTGGCAAGAGATAAGCATCACCTCTCAGACATCTGCCATCTGGTCCGTCATGATGTACCCTACCTGTTCCAGAAGTACGTGAAGGAGTCCCACGGAAAAGACATCCGGGTGGTGGTGGTTGGTGGCCAGGTGATAGGCTCCATGCTTCGCTGCTCCACGGATGGGCGGATGCAGAGCAACTGCTCTCTTGGTAAGGTCTAAAGGCACAGGATGAGCTTGTTGGTCCTGGAAGGCCACCAGGAAATTTCATTAGGCTATTTATTTTGATCCAGTCAGTAAGTGTGTGTTGATTCCTACTGTCTTCTCACACCCTCAGCTAGATTCCAGAATCTCATACAGAAGGATAAGAAACGAGCCCTTTCCTAAAGTGTAAGCAGTCGGAAGGGGTGCGCCAGAGTGTAAGTGCTGTGACAGAGGTCAGGGCAGTGGGAGTCCAGGCAGTGAGGTTGTAACCCTGTCCTGTAGGTGTTAGGACTTAGCAGTCAGAATTAAACACAGAAGTCACATGAGGACCAGCTTTTGAGAACAACTCCCATCTGGGTAAGGGACAGATGAAAGAAATGAGATAGGAAGCAGGAAGATGAGTTTGTAACAACTCAGTCAGGGAATTCTGAAGGTCTAATATGAAGCCATAGCAGGAGGAATATCAGAGTTTGGTTTAACATTTAAAGTGGAAAAATTTTTCCCACTTATATGATGCTATTGGGAAGCTGCAGTTTGTACTTTGCTTGAATGCATAGCCCTTTAATGTATTGCTGGAGTTTATTTTCTGTCATGGTGAGTAGAAATCTTCCAGAAGGGATATAAATTCTTGTATGCATCCCGGAAAGCTATTGTCACTCTCAATGAGCAAATTAGTATGCTGGTAATTCAAAAAACAATGCTCACTGTCATTATTTCCTAACTCACCAGATGTGTGTGCCAAGTCCAGAGATTAATAAAGAGGCTTAGCTACTGATTGGCTGTAGAGCAGGACTCTAGCAGATGTTGAGAGTATAGAGATTATGAGAATGTCCTTGCCTTGGGCTGTTTGGTGGCCCAGTGAAGAAGACAGACAAGCAGATAATTATAGGCTATTGTGGCAAGTGGAGTGATGGCCAAGTGTTAAAAATCGGTTGGATATAGTACTCGGTACCTTAGAGGTTGTCTCATTTCATTTTCACAATATTCACGTGTCGTGCGGCAGTAGTGAACCTTCAGGGTCATCATGTTGTCTTAGTAAGTCACCCCATAGAATCCATTCTTTGACTAGTAACCACATGGTTTTGTTACACTGGCATGTTGCTTTTCTTGGTGAGCTTGTTTCAAAACTTTTTTTAGCCTTTTCCTTATACCATATCATAGTAGAGAAGTGACTGTATAAAGATAAAGACCTTACTTGTTGGACCTGAAAACATAAGTCTTTCCAGGGAGACTAACTGGAGACCACTAGATCTCGGGTGCTACCTTTTTAACAAGTAAAGACAATCAGACCCTTCCTGTCCTTGGTCCAGGATTTTGCCCCACATCTTCTCCATTTTTCTCTCCTTCAAAATCAATGTTAATTTCTTCTAATCATAAAAAGAATACATTCTCTACAAATGTAGAGAACTTAGAAAATACAACAAAGTCAAAAAAAGTCATTAACCATTATTCCCATCACTCAGACACTAAAGTCCTTGTTAACATACTAGTGTCATTCTTTCCAGTCTTTTTTTTCTGACTTCTATTTTTTGCATAGTTACAGCTATACTATGCCATCTTTAACCCTTCTGTTTTCTCATGAACACTATTGTAAATGGTTGTAAAATATGATTTCCTTCCATTAGGTATTTAGTTTATAATTTTCGTTTCTTCACTTGACGCATTTATTGAATGGCCACTGGTACCATGTACTATGATTTTACAGTATTTTAAACAATACTGCCATCAACAACTTTGTACATAAAGTTTCTTCTATATATAATATTTCCTTTTGTGGTGGTCAGAGAATATGAGCATTTTTAAGACTGAAGATATGAAATTGCCATATTGTTTTCCCAAAGTGTTTCCTAATTTCCATCTAGACCCTTGTGAGAAACGTCAGTGCCTGTCTCATCAGCAACTTCCTGTTTCTTTCTTACAGTGTTATTTGACCTATTTGTCAATATTCATTGTCACCCTGGCATCACTGTGCTTTCCCTACAGGCGGTGTGGGTGTCATGTGCCCGCTGACAGAACAGGGCAAGCAGTTGGCAATTCAGGTGTCCAACATCCTGGGCATGGACTTCTGCGGCATCGATCTTCTCATCATGGACGATGGCTCCTTTGTGGTGTGTGAAGCAAATGCCAACGTCGGCTTCCTTGCCTTTGACCAGGCCTGCAACCTAGATGTAGGCGGGATCATTGCAGACTATGCCATGTCCTTGCTTCCCAACAGGCAGACTGGGAAACTGGCTGTCCTCCCAGGACTGTCGAGTTCCAGGGAAAAGAATGAGCCAGATGGCTGTGCCTCAGCTCAGGGAGTCGCAGAGAGCACCTATACCATCAACAATGGGTCTACCTCTAGCGAGAGTGAGCCTGAACTGGGAGAGGTCCGGGATTCCTCAGCAAACACAACGGGGGGCCCGCCGCCTGTGCTGCCTGAGCCTGGCTACAATATTAACAACAGGATTGCTTCAGAATTAAAAATTAAGTGAATTCCTGCTTTTTGGCAGCATCTAAACCAAATCCTTTTGCTTCCCTAGTAGTTTCAAGTGAATAAAATCTGGACTAATGTGATTTCATTTGCACAGACACTAGAAAATCCCAGCAGGGCACTCGGCATTCTTTCTAATGATGATTGAAGCAAATGACCTAGCTTTGTGGTTTTTACAAAGACTTATAGGAAAACACTCACCAAGAACAACATCTCAGCTGATGGGTTTGAGGCTAATGTCTGCTGTGAGCACTTGGATGTAATGGTAGACTTTAAGGGACTGATTTTGTGCTGCTGTTTCTGGCTGTTTGCAGTAGAGCACTTGAACTTGGAATGGCTCCTGGAAGAACTGCACTCTCAAGTATCCACAAGACGGAGACCTGTGTGGACAAGGTGGAACGTGGCTTCAGTGACAGGTTCTTCGCTCTGGGTATGACGCTCAGAGAATACACAGTTCTAACACTATTAGACTATCAGCGTCTGCTCCCCCTCAGTCACCACCTTGACCATATTTCTCCGACACTCAGGACGTGGTGTTCTAGGGAGCTTCCTCATTAGCGTTCACAGTGAAGCACTTTGTAGAAAGTGAAATTGAATGTTCCAAGACCTTAGTACAAGCTTTGTACCTGGAGCTTTCTACAAATCGCTTTGCCACTCTGAATTCATACACCCCGCTTCAACCGATGCCAGCTCCCGCAGCTTCGTGCACCTTGCTGCCTTTGGCCTCAGCTGGAAATGCACTTCAGTGGGCTGGTGGCCACACACGTTTGTTTCTTAAGTGTGCACTAGAATCTAGCACCATAGACTTTCTTTTCAATTGACTCCGCCAACTTGTCACCAAGAAGCCAATGCATTTTTACCATAGGAAGTTACTAGAAGATAATCATTTATCCCTCTTCGCTACTGAAACTTTATATACTACTTAGCTGTAGCAGGTTTTTGTATGAGTTAATGTTATGGGCCTGTTGGGTAGGGAGAGCCATTGGAAACACACTACAGTCCCCTCCTGTTATCCAGGCTCCAGAAACCTGTCCTTACCCACTTTTTTAAGCTGGGGAGACTCAGGTATCAGGACTTATTGCACATTTTTTGGAGGGGGCTAATGTAGACATGACACCAAGTGCTTTTCATTTTAACTCTTCAAGTAGATGAGTAGATGAGATCCTTCCTTGGGAGAAATAATGGAGGTGGAGTTTTCCACTTCTGCTTATATGAGATAAAACTGAAAATGAGTGATGACCAAATATACCAGACCATGTACTCAAGAGTTCTTGTCACTTGGAGTTATTTCCTTAGGAGAACCATACTCTTGAGCTCTGATGTTGCATGTGCCAAGAATACTTAGAATTCCTCTTCAGGCTTATCTTTGAAGGCATGAAAGGGGCCTCACAATTTTATACTCATACCTTGGTTGTTTTCTTTTTTTAAAAAATCTCCCTTCAGTCCTGCTGCCTGCCAAGGTAGTTCCAAGCTCCACACCCATCTTATTTATAAAACTCATCTTCTAATGCTCTCTAGATGTTTAAAAAAATCATTCCTCAAAATTAGATCCCCCCCCCAAGAAGAAAGATGGAAGAAACTTACAAGTTAACAGCTTCCAATGAATCTTCTAGAAATGTTCTGAGTAAGATTAGCCTCATGAGACAATAAATCTCCCCAAGGTAACTACTGTGAAGGCAACACCACCCATTTGGGTGTGTAATTTCTGTACTTATCCTGCTGTAAATGTAAAATGTGTATCAAGTTGAACTGTTACTTTTTTTCACAACACATCTAAGTAGAAATTGGGTCTTAAAATATTGTAGTTAAAACCAGATATCACCAAGTAACAGTTGTACAAACTGAAAAATGTTTGGTGTTATGTAATGGGATGTCACACCAGTTGTAATTTAAATGCAATCCATAGGGTGCATGCCATTGAACTGTAGTTCAAGTAATGTATCTTGTACAGTTGAAAAATGATAATACTTCACCCTTATATAGGTTAAGACATGTTCCTTACCTTTACCACTCAGAGTGGCTTTAGAAGGATAGTTTTAGGTTTCTTCTTACTAAAAATGATCAGATGTTTTCTGTGTAAACCTCTGAACCAAATGTTGACCTCCTGGAAGCTGTATTCATTCATCTATACTGCATAGCATAAACTGCACCTCACCAGTGTATCCTACAGGATGCTAGCAAGGCCCCATCCTGAGCAGAGCAGTTAGTGCGTTTGCAAATTCCTTTGCCAAAAAAGACCGATTTTCCAGCTGGTAGTGACATGTGTTGTCATTGGTGTCATTGCCCAGAGCTAGTCCTGTCTAGAAGCAGAGCACAGCTGGATCGTACCCTCGCCTTCCAAGATTTCCTTACCACAGCAGGGAGTGGGCTCTGTAAGCCTCAACCAGGTGGCCCGGCCGCACTTGTCACAGCTGCCCACAGCCTGTTTGGAATGAACACAAAGTATAGAGCCAGAGCCTGAGTGTGGTGCTCCCCTTAACTGCTCATCACTCTTGCTCAATTACGTGGGCTCTGTGAATCCATTTTCTGCTGTCCGGTCAGCAAAGGCCTATTCTGGTTTTCTGTTGGGGCATACTGAGGTGAAAATTGCCAAGTGAGACTCTGTGCGTTATATGGAAAGCAGGAACAGAACGCCTCTACTTTTGGTTTAACACAACTTCTCATTGCTCCTCTGAGGCAGTTAAGAAAGGAAAAGGCCACAAATTCCTGGCACTAGCACACCAAGTGGCGGGAGAGGCCCTGAGAAAGGAATGCAGCTTCCTGGAGGCCTTCCAGCCAGTGAAACTTAGGAGCTGAAAGGCATAAGGCTATTGGGATAGTCAAAGAGCCTTCTGGATGGGTTCTTTATATCCTGAGAGAGACCCTTGTCTCTTGTATTCCAACTAACAAAGTCTTCCTGTGTAACATCGTGTCTGTATGTGGTCTTCCCTTTATCTGGTAATAGCATCTTGAAATGGTCCAAACTTGAATGCCAATCAATAGCTCACACTCAGAATATATATGATTCCACACTTGGGAAAAATGTCTTTATGCTGTCTGTCTGAATGGGATATGGAATGGACAGAGTATGGATTGGAGGCTTTAGGTCCTTAGGATTTGAGAATCAATGTAAGTGGGTCATAAGCCATTACTGACACTGTTGCAGACTCAATGTGTCCCTGACAGTTGAGATGGTGAGAGGAGCAAAAGCCTGGGATAGTTTTGTGGAAGAAATATGAAATTGGGATCACTAGCAACACTAGTTGGAAGGAGTTAAGAATAGATGTTCTGTGGGTTATTTAGATGAAAGAATCATGAATATATTGCTTAGAAGTGGATGACCTTGAAGCTGGCTGTTCTGTATAAAGATTCTGAAGTGCAAGGACTCGTGTCCACCCTGGAGGAGAATTTAGATAAATATGCACATTCTCTCTATAAGTCCTGAGGAATATAGGTTTCAACACTGCAAATACGGGGAAGATAGAGGCACCTCATGGAGGCGCTATTCCAGAACTACACAAGTAACAGCCACCCTTCCCGAACAGGACCAGAATACCATGGGTAGCAGAGGCTAGGACCACAGCTTACTAGGGGAGTGAAGGAAGTCAGGTGGGAATGCGAAACTGATGTCAAACAGGCCACTTCAGTTTAATACTTTTCTTTGCACCTGGAGGTGAGGCATCTGCTCACAGTTAATCTGAGTAGATGATTTATTGATTTATTTATTTAGAAAGGGTTTTTACTTTGTAGTCCAGTTTGGTCCCGAATTCACCATTTAGCTCCAGTGGCCTTGAACTCATTACAGTCATCCTACATCTGCCTTCTGAGTGCTGGGCTTACAGACGTGCACTACCATGCCTGGCTCATTTTTGTGTGGTGCTGGAGAATCGAACCCAGGGCCTTGTCCTTGTCAGGCAAGTGTTCTAACCATGTAGCTACATCCCCAACCCTCATCAGAAGATCTTAGAAGGGCCCTGACTACAGCTATTTGTCACTGTTCCTGAAGTTAATGTTCTTAGATTTGAAACTGTAACTTAATAGAAAACCTGACGCTGCTTTGGACTCAGCTTCTGAGACAAGTACAGATCATTGCTTTAGTTTTTACACAGAAGACCATTCTTCTCGGGGACATACTGTTTTAATTCTTTCCTAAAACTATCAATACGTGTTGCCTCCATTCCAAATCTGTGGCTTGACTCTGCAGCCCTCCCTCCTAATACACAGCAGCTGAGTGTGAACTAACTTCTGTAATGCCTTTCCATTCCTTTCTTCGGGTGCAGTTCCTCTGGCTTGCAGCACTTTCTCAGGCCCTGAGCTGGAATCCAAACCCTATTTGGTGACTCTGTTGTATGAAGTCCATGTTCTTTGAGACTCCAAAGCAACACGAGGAAAATCACCCTCGAGCACCAGATTGGAGGCCACATTTTAGAAATAGGCACTCTGGTTCCATAGGCCACGGGGCCTTAGCCAGTCATCAATGAGGCTGGGCTCAGACAATGTGACATGTCTAGGTTAGTACACCACCAGAGGGGCTGTATTCCTGCACACATCAAGTACTTGGGCTGCTGTCATGGGCCTAACCTCCACACATTCCCCTTCTCACCAGCCTCCGTCATGCTGATGGGCAAGCTGTCAAGTTTTCAGCATTCCCACGCAGCTAGGTTACAGCCTCAGAGGTACATGTGAGATTGCCGTGGTACAGGCTGGCTCCTGACCCGCACCCTCTTTCCGACCAGCCAAGACCATGTAGCTCCATCCCGTGCTCAGTGATGGGATGGGAGGGAGAAGCCAGGCTGACCGAGGTGGGCTAATGGCATTGCGCTGCAGAGGGCCTTGCAGACCAAGGGTTTGACGTTCACTTCTCTGGGCAGTTCTCTTGTTACCGATGCTGCAGCTGTAGTCAGCTACAAGGTCAAAAGTCTCCTTCCACTTTCTGTTTCAGAGTGTATTCCCCATACAGCCAGGCAATAAACAGTCTTCTCTATTGTAGCCTAGATGTCAGCTGAGGAGGAGCCTTATCCTTTCATATCCAGATGGGTCTTTTAACTCTGGGCTCCTATACTGAGCCCTGAGATTGCCGTGATTTCTAATGGCTTTTTTTCTCCCACATCTACTGCTGACTCCAGACTTCGCTACCTTATTCCAGGTGACACTGCCATCTCACCTGCACTCTGTCTGCTAGACCATGAAGCTCAGTTCCCTCCTGTTTCACTCCCATGAAGATGTTGAGGTACCAGATGCTGCAGTGATGCAGACATGGCACCCTCAGAATGTTCTCATATACCACAGAGGATCTCTACTCAACTGCCATCGCCCTTCCTTGGGACAGGCCAGATCCATCTCTGTTCTCATACATAGCAATTCCTTTGTGTGCTTTGTTTGATTTGGTTTTTGTTTTTTGAAACAGGGTCTTGCTGTGTAGTCCAGGCTGGTCCTGAACGCACTATGTAGTCCAGGCTGGCCTCATTCACAGCAGTTGTCCTGCCTCAGCCTCCCAGCTGCTGGAATTCTAGGTGTGCACCACCATGCCCAGTTTATGTGGTGCTGGGGAATCGAACTCAGGGCCTTGTGCTTGCTAGACAAGCACTCCAGCGCCCTATTCCTCCAGCCCCCTTTGTTTACTTTGATTCCTGCCACACCCTTACCTTCATGATTTCTCCCCCTACCCCAGGGGTCTTAGAGAAGGAATTTCCCCAGCAAAGCTGCCCTCTTCCAGGGGAGCTGGATGCCAGCTCTAAGAGTGACACCTTGTTCATTCCCACGCCACAACTACACTGGCCACCCCCTGTCGGGGCTGCATCCAATGGAATGGCATCAGTTTTGCGTCAGACCAGGTTCAAATCCTGACTTAGCTGACCTAAAGCTTGTATGACCCTGGGGACTAGCCAATAAGCCTTAGCTTTGTTACACATAATGCAATCGAGAAACACAATCTTCAGCATGAAACACTTAACCACATGCCTGGCTTTCTTCAGGTTTCTTTCCTCTTGCTGCCTACACTGTGAGCAATCCAAGCCCGCCTTCCTGTCACCGTGGCTCAGTGCCAAGGAATAAAAGCTGGCAGGCAGCAGCTTTGCAGCTGGGACTAGAGAAGTGGGGGGTAGGGCTGGCAGCTGCTCAGGCATGCAGCGGTCCGGGCTTAATGATAGGAAGGTCCTGTCCGTCCTAGACACAATAGTGCAATATGTAGAGGCTATGTTTGGCTTAGAGATGTCCTCGGGGTGAGGCCGCCTCAGACAACCGTAAGACTGGAGAGCCTAGGAGCAGCCTGACCCTACATGACTTAGCACCTGGGGTTTTTTTGTTTGGTTGATTTGTTGGTTAGTTGATTGGTTGATTGGCTTTTTAGTTGTTTGGTTGGTTGGCTTCTCTCTCTCTCTCTCTCTCTCTCTCTCTCTCTCTCTCTCTCTCTCTCTCTCCCCCTCTCTCTCCTTTACACTTTGCCTCAAATGGAAGGAGGAGGTGCCAGGGACTTGAATCAGACCTGTCAAAGAAAGGGGGAGGGGACTGCAGGAGGCCGATCTGTGTGGGGAACTCTGACAGTTCAACAGCACCATCTGTACCTGGCAGAGACAACAGCTCTGAGATCAGATGGAAGTAGCCAGTAAAGCAGCTAAGACCTTGCTGCCCTGGGCCTGTTCTGAGTGGGACTCTAAGAATCTATTTAGAAGCGATACTGATTTTCTATAAGGGAAGAGCTGGGGGCCCTCGGTCACTTTTCAGAGCTAATAAAGTTCTTCCTGAAGGCAGGAGTAGGATGGTGCCTGGTATATTGAGACCCATCTGGAGGTCCCCAGAACTCCGATAGTGTGATGGAGCCAGTTTGTACCAGCTCACAAGAGCAGACTGTTATATTTTCAGGAGGGTTGCGAGCTGGTTATTAAACACAGTCATCATTAATGATTAAATTATATTAACTTATGATTAAAGTATATTTAAAACATCGGTAATAAAAGCTTCAAAATTCATACTGCCTAATTACTTTACCATTATTTATGCTTTTGAAGCTGTTGACATTTAGTGTATTTGTATGGCAGAAATGCCATGTAATTGTCTGCTGCTGCCCTTCTCTTCCCAGCTCCACTGTGTGAGGACATCAGCCTGGCAGCTTGGAGCCAGCCATGGTGGGAGTGTTTACACCACAGAGATGGACTCACACATATCAAGTTCGTTGCCCCGAGAGTTGGTTGTTAGACATGACTGACCTCATCACTCCTCCTTGGTGACAGGGAGAAGAAACGGAGACACTGAAGCGCTGAAACATCTTACTTCCTCAGAGCTGGGGGCATGCGGGCAGATTTTCTCTGAAGCAAAGGTAAACTGTGTATGCTAATTTGAAGTAAAGGAAGCCACTTGGAAATACTGCTGAGAAAGGGAGAGATGGGACAGAGCACGTGCTTCCATGGTTTTCCCACGTGGAAAAATCTTTTCCTTTGCTCTCAAACTTCAGTGACTCGTGGATTGAGATCTGTCGCACGGAGGGGAGGTGCTCCAGCTAAGTTCCCTCCAGGAAAACGCAGAGCTTCCTGCCTAGCTGGGACGATGAGAACGTGAAGAGCAGCTCTCAACTAGGCGCCAAAAGAGCTGGTTTCCAGATGGCTTAAACAGCAATGCCAATGTTAACTCTTCCAACAGAGAAGAACTCATTCATAAATGATTGTTTTGCTATTTTTGATTCTTATTAAAATTATAACTATAGAATGGAATCCTTTGTTTGCCTTCCTCCAACTATGCCTCTTGGTTGCTCTTTCGAAGGAAGAATCACATGCTGAATGTACATTTCATTATTTTCATATCATAAATGAGGGAAATGCTTTGTAGAGACTTCGTCCTGTTTACTTGCACACCAGCTGCATTCTGAAAAGCCATAATTTTCCTTTCAAATGCAGACTGCTGTCTGAATTGTAATATTGCGAGCTCTCAACTGTCAGGATGATGGGGGAATTCCTACTGGGGCTTGTCAGGGCCCTGCTCAGGTTGCTCTCCAGGACTGACACTTGAGTTAAGATTCAGACAGTAAATTAGAGTGGAAAGCAGCTACGGGGGACACGTGGTACGACCAGGAGTCCCAGGGAACTGCAAGAATCTCAGGCCCGGCCAAAGAACAATCCCAGGTCAGCGAGGATCCTGAGGCCTGCACTTACCTGACATGTTAAGAAGCTTCCGGGAGAAACAGTGATAAGAAATTTGGGACTGAATTAACGGTCAACGCCAGGCCCGAGAACCTGAACGATGGCCGTTGCACAGTTTCTGAGGTTGAAAGAGTCCAACGTGAAATTGAGAGAGTCCGGGAATAATGTTTGATTACTGTGGCCAAGAGGGCATAGGATATGACACTGACTCATATCTCACGTTGTCCATCAGCACAAACCCTGGCAGCGTGACCTTTATTTTTCTTTTCTTGTCTTATATGAAAACCTTCAAACCACACAAAAGTAGGAAGAAGAGTAAACAGTCCATATTCTAAACTTACCAACATGCTATATTTTTACGTCATCTGTCCCATTCTTTTCCTTAGGCATGTTACACACATAGCACCCATCATCGTTACGCACATAGCACCCATCATCGTTTCTCCCATACCTCAGTGTGCGTTTTTTTTTTAACAGAACACTCTTTTATGCCTTTGCCACCTAGGCCAAAATTAACAATTCCTTCTTACCATCTAATTTCTAGTCGATCTTCATATTCCCCAGTTGTTTCACAAAGCACTGCGTATGGAGAGCTTCATCACAGACCAGTGTTCTCACGGGCACAAGAGGCTCTTGGAAAAGGGATCGACTGCTTCCCCACCATCTTCTCCATGGCTCTGCTGGAACTGTAGAAGGGCGCGCCAGTGGAGAGACCTGTACACAGCTCCCCAAGTTGGCGGATCTTGGGACTGACTCTGTATTTTTTCTGAAATAGATTTATTATGAACTTGACTTCACACACAAAGTCATGATGGCCATTTCACTTACAATTAACTCCTTTAAACCTTCTAAGTATGACAGTATACCTGTGCACTCCCTGAAATCGCAGCAGGCATACAAACAGGTGATATATCGGCGCTTATGTTGGGACAAACGAGTGGCACTGACACTGGGTCCTGGGTAAGTGTGTTCTGCTTACTCCTTAATCTCAGGGTAGAGAAACTCCCCCTCTATTCCCAATGTCCTGGGTTCTCCCCTCTGGGCTTCTCCCAGCTCCCCGCTACTGGCACCCGCCTGTCACATTGGCACCCACTGCTTTTCCATTGGCTGCTGGTTTTCCTGGATAGGGGATGAGGCTCTTTCCAGGACTGCCGCTCTCCCACCAGCCCACGGCCTACTCTCCGTGATGTACAGCTCTTTAGATCTCGCTCAGGCCTTCACATCTTCGTCTGTTAGAAAAAAATTTGGCTGCAATTTTCATGACGCAAATGAAAGAATATTTGAGAAGCAGCACTGTGTCACATCTAAAGGCACTCCTCGACTAGAGACATATGACAACTGAAGGCAGGAGCAGAGATTTTTCTCTTGCCATAAAGGGCATTATTAAGACAACTGGATTGGTGAAATCTGAATGCAGTCTATATTGCAGGGTCCACAGTTCTGTAATGGTGTTAAGTTCCTGACTTTAATGATTGCACTGCTGAGAATGTGTAACTGCCCTTGTTTTCTAAGAATACATATTAAATATTAAAGGCTAACAAGACATCATATCTTTAACTTATTTTCAAACGATTTTGAAACAATGGGTATTTATAGAGAGAAAATGAGAAAGCAATTCTGGCAAAAAAAACAAGTTAACCTTGTAAGAATCTGGGTGAAAGGCAAGGTTGACATCTCCGTGTGAAGAATCTGAACAACTCTAAAATTATGCCAGCCTCCTCAGCGGGGTCTCTCTCTGCTCCACTAAGCATCCAGTCTCCCCAAGCATTCATCTAGGCTCTCTTCTTTATCTGTATTTCATTCCTAGGCGAGCTCCTTTTCCTGGTATTAATGACCATCCATGTGATACTCTAGCATTTCTCCTTTTCTTAGTCAGATTGCATATCCGGTTGCCCACCTTTCATCTCTCCTCAAATGTCTCCTAAGTACTCAGTCACCATGGCTCAACCGAATTCAAGTTCTTCTCTCTCTGCCAACCCCACAACTGCCTCTCTCCCAGGGCTTCTTCTCAGTGCACAATGCCAACCACTTGCTCAAGCCAGAAAAACAAAACAAAAACTCTGGAGGTCATTTTTGACTATTATCTTCGTCAGCCCCTACACTATTGTGGCTCCCGCAGTAAAACTTGGCTTTCAAACTGTGAACCATCTCCTTTCACTGAAAACTATTTTTCCATTTTTGACTATGTTCATCAAGATATTTTGGAAGATGCACTATCCCGGCAAAATCTTGTGAGCAAGAAACAATGTTTATTATATTAAATAATCTTACATAGTTTTATATCCTGGTCTCAATAGTAACCCTTTTTGTGCTTTTAAAATCTGCTACTACTTATTTACAAATCTATTAGCTATTGAAAAATTTGTATGCATACATGTAAAAATATTTATCTCCATTGCATTACTATTGATTTTGATGAATGTAAGGAAAGAAATACTTTTGTATCAAATGAGAAGAGGCACAATTTATCAGTCAAATAATTCTTCTCTAACTTTTTTAAAGCATTGGCTTTGCCAAATGTTTGTTTTGTGTGACCTACTGTTCCTGAGGGATATCATACCTCACAGTCATTGTGAGTGGAGAGAAACCTCATTTGCATGTGTAGCAGTAGCAGGTTATAGTGAGGCCTGCTGGGCAAGGGGGACATTTGGTTCTAACCTTGGCCATCTGAGGACCTATGGCACAGCATAGGTCTATAGCTATGCAGTTATAAAGTGTTACATATTACAAATGCAGAGCAGCTCCTCAAAGTGAATTTTTGTTCACGACTCATAGACAACATGATGTACTTTACAATGCACAAACCCTTGAAGTAGAAAAAAATTTAACTAGGTCTTTCAGGGTGAGACCTCAGTTCTACCTATGCAAATTTTGCCAAAAAATACTCGGAGATAAGGCTTTGCCTTATGAGATGATGAGACAGACCCTTTATGAGGAAACCCCAGTATTACCTGAGCTCCTGGTTCTCTTCAGTCTGCTTGTACTTGTGGAGTAAACCACATTGCACAGAGTTCTTCGAAATTGAGATTATTTCTTGCAATGATTCACTGAAGAATCAAAAAATGCAGGCAAATAAGAACATTTTTAGATTAATAAAAGAAAGAAAATCTAAGAATTTACTACAAGTAGGCCTTCATTATAAGAAATACTAAAAGATTCATTAGTAGCAAGAACCCAGATAGAAGGGTATTATAAAGCAAGCATAAATAAAAAAGATTTTATAAACATAATAATGATGGGACTGGAGGAGTAGCACAGCAGCTCATTGGCAAGCACGAGGCCCTGAGTTCAATTCTCCAGGACCACATAAACCAGGCATGGTAGTGCACAAGTGGAATTTCAGCACTGCATCCAAGGCCAGCCTGGGCTACAGGGTGAGACCCTGTCTTTAAAAAATATATAATAATAATCATGATGACTTAGGGCTTAAGTCATAGTTGAAATGAACAGCTAGTAATATATGTTTGGAGAAGGCAAATGTAGTTGAGGTTCTAAAGACTTTTGCAAGATGAAAGTTTTCTGAACCATTTTAGATTTTGATAGGAATGAATGATTGATTAGATTTTTAAGTAATCACCAGAAGAACAGAATTCAGGATATAACATCCAGGTTAACAGAAGGTGGGAGAAAATGGAATGAGATAAAATATATATATAAACAATCTGAAAGGAAGAAAGAAAGAAAGATAAAAAGAAAAGGAAGGAAGAAAGAAAAATACAACATACAGGATAACTGTAACACCTAAAATAAGATCATAGATTTAAACACAAATAATTTAGGATGTAAACAAAATACACATGGACTAAATGACTCTTCAAAAACAACAGATATAAAAATATCTAATTATGTTATTTTTATAAGAGATGCATCTAAAATATAAGAATACAAATTGAAAGTAAGAGGTTACTAGAAGAAATATCAAGTGTTTCTGTTCAGAAAATCAGAAGCCTGTTTAGGCACTTTGAATAAAGAGATCTATTTAATATAGGGAATCAGAGGCTTACACAATCTTTGAAAGAAATGGGTGAAAAAAAATAGGGACCAAAGGCCAGTAAGATGCTTCCATAGGGGATCTGCTTTCAGGAAAAAAACCAATGGACGATTCTCAGAGAGATTAATGATTGTCCCTAATGCGGCTTCCAAATCGTAGGCAGCTAGTAAATTTTTAGTTTTAAGCTTCTCCTATAAGTAGAGGTAAAGAATGAAGGCACCGGTGAAAAACATATTTAAATACGTACATGCCTAATAACAAACTCTTAAAACACACAAAGCCAAAACTGACAGAAACTATAAGGAAAAGTAGATAAATTCAACATTTACACAGGTAGATTTTACATATGTTTCCCAGAAATAAAAAAATTCAGAAAAGATGTGTGAGATCTGCAAATCAATGAATTTTACTTAATGAGCTCATATAGGATCCCGTTCCCAATAACCTCACTGTCTTCTGACATGCATAGACACAAAGATTGGCAGCATCCTGAGCCATAATATCAATTTAGACCAATTTGCGTCAATCAAAATTGCCAGCAGCACTCTTCTATAACCTCAGTGCAACTAAGCTGGAAATCAACACCAAATAAAATCACTGTACTTTAGAAAATAAGAAATCATATTGTTACGGTTTGGATCTTTAATGTCTCTCAAAGGTCCATATATGCTAAAGAGTTGGTTGCCAAGAGGTGGTAGAATCGTTTGGAGGTGACATCTAGGGGAAAAAAGTTAATTCACGGGGATCCTTGAAGAAGATACCGGGACTCCAGCCATGTGTTAAAGTTATTTTTTCTTAATAAGATAAAACTATTTTTAAAACCTCATTCATTTTACTATGGTAGTGGAGATTTAACTGCAGTATTATAGGAATTTAAGAATTGATTTCTTACAGGGGATTTTTTCAACCTGGAAATATCTTCCCTTAGCTTTTTAAAAGTATTCTCATGCTTCACATACAGCTAGAGCTTATCATATGTAGCAAAAGTCTGGCAAGGATCAGGTGCTAGCCTCGTCTGTGGAAAACAACTCTGTTAGCCTTTCATTTTTGCGCTAAAAATCCTTGTCTTTGTGCTTTGATCTTTCAGTAGCTGAGATCTTGAAACTAATTTAAACCTTGTGTTATAACACAGTATACCTAATAAAGGAATGCTTGACACATGGAAGGGGAAAGGGAGGAGAAAAAACTCTTAAAAGATGTTTTAAATAAATGTCGTTACAAATTTTTTCAATAATTATCCTTTAAATCCACCTGTTTATATGCTACAAATACTATTCTATTTTTGCTTAAAATAATAATTATTTCCAAAGATTTTATAAAAAGCTGATGTAAAAAGCCACATCAGATTCTAAGCCTGGAAGGCAACCTATCACCAACTACAAGTTAGCAGGGGAACACAAGCTTTCCGACTTAGAAGTACAATAAAATGATGCTTTGCCCTTCCTATTTTTGCTTAAACTCAACATGTGTGTTAGAATTTTATGTATCCTTAAATTCATCTTTAGATTTCTTGCCTGTTTCTGTAATTACGCAAATGCCAAAATAGTGAAAAAATATTATGACATTGAAGTAGCTGGAAAACTATGTTAGTGTTTGCATAAAAAGAGAAATCACAGTGGAAATGAATTTTTATATGTGCACGGTTGAAGAGATTGTGCCAGTGACAGGACTGGTCTAAAATATAGTTAAGGGATGTCTATGTTCACGAAGACAATCTTTAAAGAAATGAGAGAAACCAGGAAATCAGTGAGCCTAGACCAACCTCTCTTCGTAAACAAACGTGGTGACATAAAAATCAGCAACTTAAACTGGTACTATTATATAAGTTAGGAAAAAAAAATTTTTTTTGAGAAAGGGCCTCATTCTGTAGCCCAGGCTGGTCCTAAACTCACTATGGAGCCCACGCTGGGCTTGGACTCAATGATAATCCTCCTGTCTCAGCCTCCCGATTGCTGGGATTATAAGTGTGCATCACCACGCCCAGCTTTTGTGGTGCTGGGAAATTGAACTTGGTTACTTAGCACTTGACTTCGAGCTTGCTAGGCAAGGGCTTTAACCGCTGAGCCATTCCTCCAGCCCAAGAAGAAAAATCTTTTTCTTTGAAATGTCTATTCTGATTTTTTTTTCTGTTTAAGAGCTACTTGGACTTGCAGGTATTTTTCTATGTGAAAATATCTGTAGTCATCATTGTTATTCTAATGTTCATATTGCTCATGCACTGTTTTTCTCCTTTGAGGACATAACAGTGAAATAGAATTTGGTCAGAAATTTACTCAAGGAAAAGCACTATATGAGCATGAAAAGTGGGTGCTCATTTCGGGAACAGAAAAGTTTACACAGTGCCATGGCACAGAGGAGACAAAGTTTGTGGTTGAGGGAAATAATGTTTGCTTTGCTTCTTGAAATGGCCAGGGACCAGCAGTAACTTCTCAGGATAAATGGTCTACCCCACTTCTCCATGAACAAATCTGGGAAGTCTTAATTTCCATTTTCATATCAGTGAAGTGCTCCTCAGGAACAATTTTTAAATGAAGATAAATTAATGGATTGTTAATACTCTGAAAGAAATCATGACTTGAGTTTTTTTTTTTTTTTCTGTTTCCAGCTTTTGATGAAGACACAGGTAAGACCCAACCACAACATTACTGTTATAGCAAGATTCCGTGTTTTTGTTAAAGTATTCAAAAATATTTAAAGCAGTAGTGTTCCCTAGAGAAAAAAATACCAGTTGGCAACGTAAATTAGCTTTTTTGTCTACTTTGGATAAAACAGTTGACTTCATAAGTAAATGCAGTAGCGTGAAATGTAATGTCATTTTGTTTGTGATGTTAAGTGAGCAAATAAAAACTTGTTGAAAAAAATTGTAAACACCACATTAATAATCTGATTATATATTACTCGAGGCCATAATAAAGCCATGATTACCCAGGCACAGGATCATGACAACCAAGTTTTACTGATTTCTAGGTGTAAAGCTCTATACTCTCACACATACACAAATACAATCACAGCTAAGTGTGCTCCTCCAGGGGAAGAGGGTACCAGTTCAGTTGAGATGCACTAGATGACCTGTAGCCCTGAACACCTGGCGTGGGACTCATGCGTCCCTTAAGTGATGATCTTTGTCAGCTGAGACAAGGCTGAGTAATTCTTGAACACTGCTTTTCTCTTGCTCGCCGAGCTGATGTTCGTAGGCTAGCACGAAGGCCCTCTCGGCATACTCCCGTGCCTGAAATAGAAGAGCAGGGAAACAATGACATGGTTGCAGGGAAGGCTGCCGTGCAGAAGCCCCCCAGTGCACTCTCCACACTCTCTCCTCCCAGCCTTTTTCTTTAGTGTATTTTTCATTACCTGAAACTATATTACATGTGCATAAGTTTACTTGTTTACTGTGATTTTCTTCCCCCAAACCTCTAAGTTCCACAGAAAGGAGGCACTTGTCTAGTTGTTTACCACTGTATTCCCAGTCCCCAGACAAGTACCTGGCAGATGGGAGGGCTCAGTATATATGTGAGTTTGTCAACTGACACATTAATAACTCTGAGATACGCCATCATGGTCTATAACTGAACCCTCTCTGGGCTTCAGCTTCCTCATCTGTAAGGAATGATAAAATAGCAATTTTATAAAGTTGTTCTGAGGCCTACCTTATTAAATATGATAGTATGTAGAGGCCTGAAGCAGTGACTGGCATATGACAAGTGTTCAGAAATGGTTTCACGGCCCTTCATTCCTGTCTGATTTTTTGCAGCAACAGGGGCCAAGATAACCAGGTGCCACTAGAGTGACCCCTTGAATGCCTCCAAAGACTCCCCAGAGGCCACTGCCCTACAGGCTTCCTGTACTGCCTTGGACTCATCACCTGTTCAACTCTGGGAAGTTTCCCTTGAGAGAAGAAAATGTTCCCGATCTGTCTCAAAGGCTGCATTCAACAAATGTCAAGAGCATCTGAACTTTTCCAGAGTGAGGGCTTGCTCTAAGGGCACTAGGGAGTGGGACCAGGAAAAACACAGCTGCACTCATACACGGGATGAATTTCTAGTTCCAGTTCAGAAATGCATGCTGCTTTCCAGGGGACACTTGCCTTTGATGAATTCATCATCTGGTAGTAAAGCATGACCAGGGTTTTCAAAACAAAGACAGTCTTTTGGGGAGCGTTGTCAGAAGTAGCTTCTCGAATGTTCAAGATTGAAGTCAGGATCTGAATAGCCTCTGCTTCCTGGGCTTCATCTGCATTGGAAAGGAAAGAAACATGGGCTGTGGGCAGCTGAGCATGCCCTGTTGTATGTACTCAGCTGGCAGGACACTGACACCCGGCCCCCTGAAGCCTCCTCCCAGGAGCTCTGGTAGACGGCACACATCTCAGCATTTTCGCTGATGGGAAAAGGACCCCTTCCACACAGACAGCAGGAAGCCCAACTGCAGCAGGCAGCTCTCTTGTTTTGCCTAACATATCATTATCAGAGCAACCTCTATTCCATAAGTTCCAAAGTTACTAAGGTTTCTCTCAGATCCTGAACCCTAAATCTCTCAGACTCCTAAATGCAAGGAATCTGTCACAGCTGTAATCCTTGGGTCCAATTCCTGGAGTGCCACTTCTGCTGCACAGCTGACAGGTGGGAGCCAGGGGCACTTCTAGCCGCTGTACTAGCTTAATTCATCGTCCCCAGTCCAAAGACACATAAGCCATAGTCTTTCTGTTTCCTCCAGGGAGACTGTTTACTCTATAATGTAAGACCAATCACATTAGGCTTAGTCACTGTACATTGGGAAGCTGTTACGAGCCAAGGACAATGTTAAATAATAAGGTTGAGGAAAAACCCAAAAAGGAAAGACACTGTGGTGTTGTAGTTAGAGACATTTAGATATCTACGATCCTCACATTTTCTGCTATAACATGGGCCATTTTTATGAGAGAGAAAATTCAATAGGCTTATTCATTTTTTAAATTTTAGCTCAAAACTTTTCCTCCAAAAACTCATTCCTTCAGCACCACTCAAGTATCCTCACTTCTTCATTCTGGGACGCCATCTTGTAATATAATTTGTGCTTGTGAGATGTTCTTTCATTATTGCATGCAGGTTTGGTGTCACTAGCTGCATCAGATGTCTCTTTTTATTATATCTAAGGGTACAATGCTGCAGGGGGGTCCTGAGCACTGAGACCTTCGCTGAGCTTGGGGATGGAGATGAACCAAATTTGGCTCCACCACTGAGAAGCTCTCCATTCTATAAAGAGGAAGGATAAGGCATCAGAATGAGTCAACAATGCTGCTTCTGGATAGTCTAACTTGGCTTGTGAACCCTACAGCAGTAACACAGAAGAGATGGATGTTCTCAAGAAACTACAGGGCACTAATGGAGTCTTTTTCTCCTGATGCACCCCTTATTAATCCCACAAAGGCTATGTGTGATGTCAGGGGTATGAATTCTTCCCAATACTGGTAAAAGCTCTGGCAAATGTCTTAGTTTTTCCCATTAGTAAAACAAAGAAAGTGGCACTCATGTGCCCCGTGATGGGAACAGTTGCTTTACCTGTGAGGAGCAAGGCTTGTATATCAGGTAGGATGAAGTCACCTCCCTGCTTCCCAGGGAGAACTGTTACTTACCCAAGCCAGTGTCATTTATAAATTGCTTGCCCAGTAAATCTATTTGTTGTTTTTGAGCCTGTGAAAGGACTTGATAGTGATCGTTCAGATATGTATGCCAGATCTCTGCCACCTGTTGGAAAAAGCAGATGGCAGTTAAACAAGCCATTAGGTAGCCAGGTGGGAGCACAGCACCAGGGCCAGATCTCCCGAGTGTGGAAAGCCCGCTGACACTGCGTCTGTGGGCAAAGAGAGTGGAGGAGCCTGCAAAGACCTGACCAAAGACAGCACGACAAGAGGCAGGCAGGCCAGGGCACACAGCAGGCTCATTTAGGGCAGCATTGATGGGGTCCTAACACATACAACACCAAACTCTCACAGCCTTACAACATCCCAGTTTCTTACTATTCTCATTTTAAATGTAAATAAACTGAATCTCAGAGAAGTTATGATCACACTTGACTTTAGGAAATCGTTGTCCAGTAGTATAGCCTGGATTTAAATCCACATCTGATTGTCTCCAAACCTCACTGCTTTTCAACTGGGCCAAAATGCCTCTTCCTAAGAAATGGGTCTGAAATATGAATCAACAGTCACAGCATGAGAGCTTGTGTCACACGTGAAGTCAGTTGCTGGCTAAATGAGGTGGTACTCATTGAACATTTTAGCATTTTAGCATTTTTTTACACATAAAGATAGAACATTTAAGCTATCACTCTCATGTTCTTTTATCTCTTGACACCAATAAATTTCTCTTGCAATGTATCCTCCTCTGTTGTATATCTTAATATGCCCCCTTAGCTTGCTCTATGAGTATGACAGAGTTGGTCACAAGCTTAGTTTCTCACTGATCCATAATTTATTATTTTAATCATCCCACAGATGCTAAAGATTAATCTATCTTGGTAATTCAAAAATAATGGAAGAAAAGTGGAATACTTCAGGTACCAGGCTATGTAATACTGGGCAAGTAACTTCACTTCTCTGAATCTCTTCCTATAGGTTGTGAGTTTTGTGTGTGTGTGTGTGTGTGTGTGTGTGTGTGTGTGTGTTGTTTGTTTGGGTTTGTATTGGGAATTGAACCTAGGGGCTTGCACTGAGCTATATCTTGGCCTTTTTCTACTTATTTTATTTGAGACAGTATCTTGCTGAGTTGCCCAGGCTGGCTTTAACGTGTGATCTCGTACTTCAGCTTCCTGAAAGCTGTGATTACAAGTATGCACCACTACACCTGGCCCACAGTGTATTTCTTGCAAATGATCTGATACCAGTTACAAGATCCAGGCTTAAGTGTTCAGGTTTAATTCCTACATTCTCCAACTCACCTTAGTGTACAATGTGTCTGCCAGGTCGAACTTTTTAAGGACATAGAAGATATTAGCCAGGTGGAAATAGCCTCCGGAGGTCCTGATGTCCTCTGTTCCAAATGCACAACTGGCAAAATAAATCTATTGTACGAGAAAGAAGAGAGCTTGAGCCCCCTTTGCAAGTCAAATATTTGATTAAAAAATTTGTACACATAAAAATGTTATTTATAACAGTTCAATGTAAAAATGAACTGAGTGTCTGAATTGACATTTCTTCAAAAAGATATGACACGGCTAATAAGAATATAAAAATGCTTTGTTATTAAGCAAAAATGTTTAATAGTCATTAAGAAAATACAAACTCAAACTATAATGAGACAACACTTCACGCTCAGTAGGATGTGTATAGCAGAAAATACTATAAATAGCAAAAGTTAGTAAGAAACCGCAAAGTATAGGGAAACTTTCATATTCTGCTGGTGAGAATATAAAACAGAACAGCCTCTGTGGAAACAGTCTGGCAACTCCTCAAAATTTAAACACAGAGTTACAACAAGATGCAACAATTCTTTTTCTAGATACCTACCCAGAAGAAATAAGAAAGTGTGTCCATACAAAGACTTGTAGACAAATGTTTGCAGCAGTATTATTCATAAAAGCCAAAAAGGAGAAACAACTGAAATGTCCATCAATGGAGGAATGGACAAGCCAGTTGTGGTCTTTTCATATGCTGGACTACTAATCAATAATAAAAAGAAATGAGTAAGAAAAATGATAGCCATGGTATAAAAGATGTTCAAACAAGCCTACTCTGAAATGCATAAGTGCCTTAAGGTAGATCACTGGAGAGGGCCACATCCAGCTTGCTGACTGTTCCTGTAAATAAAGCTTTATTAGAACTCAAAAAAGAAAGAAATGAGCTATTGAGACATGCAACAGAGATGAATCTCTAATTATGTGAAGTGCAAGAAGTCAGATGTTAATTTCATACATGATTATATAAAATCCCAGACAAGGCAAATCTCTGGGTAAAGTGGTCGCCCAGGCCTGCAGTAGGGGTAGGATTTGACTGCATATGGATATGAGGGGTCTCTTTGAGTTGATGGAAATGGTCTAAAACCTGTTAACGTCTTCTCGGCTCTGTAAGTTTGCTAGAAAGAAATCACTGAATTATACACTAAAAATGAATTTTTATGGTATCTATCAATAAGGTCTTGTGTTTTTTTTTTTTTTTAAAAAAGCTAGGACTAAAGAATCTGAGCTTAATCTAATTCTTAACTGTGTGGCCCAGCTCAAGACAGAATGCCTCTGCTTAATTTGTTACAAGATGTAGTATAGAAGATAAAAAATTAACATGAATAAAGAACAGAATTGGTCAAGGACCAGACAGAAATAGATGGCACCCTTGAAGGGATTACCTGAAGATAATTTAACAAAATAATTACTGGAGGTGTGAAAGAGTTGAGCACCAATAAGGAGTAGTGAAGTACTAAGACAATCAACAGCAAGAAATTGTTACAATCATTACACATCAAAAGGCAAGGAGGGAGAGATAAGGGTGACAGGGCTCAGTGGAAGAAGATCACTTAAGAAGAGGTGTGGCCACCGAAGAACACTGAGTGTCCCTGCCAGAGCTGGGGAGTGGCAGAAAGGAGGCCGAGAGAATAAATACCCCAACCTTTCTATCCTCCCACCCTCCACTTTCCTCTTATGTCTCCTACTGTCCAAACTAGAGGCAGACAGCAATGGTCTCTGGGTTGTGTAGTTCATGGAGTTTGGCTTCTGAAGGCAGAAAGTAAGACAGAGAATGAACATGGGGTTTGGGAATACAAAATATAACTACCATGGGGATAAATTTATGGGCACTGTGCACAGACAGGCTACTGGAGGAAGGGTTGTCCTAAGAAAAGGTCAGCGGAGAGCCATCAGAGAGACTACAAAAATAGCTAACCTATATGAAGACTGCAACATAACCATAACCCAGTAATATTTTTCAAAACAAAAATTCAAATATGAAGCTCATAGCTTTATAAGAACAGCAAAATTATTACTCTCATCATCTTATCTAACATTGACATAGAGTTTCATAGTTTATTATGTGCTTTCTTATATATCTAGCTCATTTAAATGTAATAAACACATTCTGGAGTAGATCTGAAGTTATGGTTTTAAATAGGCAAAATACTGTATATAAAATGTTATTAATCTCGGCAAAGACCCAATGTGGCAGAGACTTTTTTATGCTGTCTTATAGATAATGAAAGAGGTTAAATAATTTGCTATGTGACTCATGAGACAACAGAGCTGAAACTAGAAGCAAAGCTCTCCTCTTGACAGGTATATGGTTCAATTTCCCCTTATTAGCCTCAGCACAACAGAGGCCTGGGGAAGGTATAACCAGGCCAAGGCTGCATAGCCAGAAAATGAAAAGACCAGTAGAATTGTGTTCTTGCTGATATCCAACCAAGTAGCCAGTTGTAGGCTAGACATTTTAGAGACATGTTCAGTTAAAAAAAGAAAATAACAACTGGGGCTGGAGGAATGGCTCAGTGGTTAAAGTGTTTGCCTAGTAAGAGCTACGTCAAGTGCTATGTCAAGCGCTAAGTACCTGAGTTCCATTCCCCAGCACCACATAAAATAGGTGTGGTGGTACACGCCTGTAATCCTAGCACTCAGGAGGCTGAGACAGGAGGATTGCAATGAGTCCAAGGCCAGCCTGAGCTCAGGACCAGCCTGAGCCACAGAGCAAGACCCTGTCTCAAAAATAAATAAATAAAAAAGTAATAAACAGCCAGGTATGGTAGGATTATGAGAGGCTAAGGCAGGAGGATCCTGAGTTCAAGCCCAGCCTGGGCAGCATAGTGACTTAGCAAGACATTGTCTCAAAATCAAAGCTAAAAAAAAAAAAAAAAAAAAGCAGGGGAAAATCAGGGCGGGGGCTGGGGATGTAGGTCAGTGTGAAGACTCTTCCCTTGATTTCTAGTACCACAATAAATAATCAAATTTAAAACTAGAAGAGCCAAGGATATTGCTCAGTGGTAGAGTACCACTGGGTTCAATCCCCATACCCCTGACCCCTCAGAAAAAGTAAGTAATGCAAGGAGTAGAAGTTGAGCCTTGTAGTACATGCCTGTTATCCCAGAACTCTGGGGGGCTGACAGCAGGAAGAGTTTGAGTTCAATCCCAGTCTGAGCAACTTAGCAGGACCCTATCTCAGAATAAATAAATAAATAACAACTAAACAGTTGTTTTGAAAACATCCACATGTTACAATGCAGTTTGTTTACATCATTAGCCAGATGATAACGGGCCTCCTCATAGTTTTCCTTGGCCATGTACAGAAGTCCCAGATTCCGATGCAGTAAAGAGTAGGTGGCATTGCTACAGTCAGTTGACTTGAGGACCGTCCACTGGGCTTGACAGAGATATTCTTCAGCTTGAACAATCTGACCCAGACCTGCCCAAAAGCAGTAAAGAAGGTTATAATTCATGTCTTGCCAAAGTACTTTTAATCAACTAAGCATCATTAACCATTTACTTATGCACTGACTCAAATGTCTGACACATAAGTTGCAACAAATGTCCATAACAGCCTATTCACAATAGTAAAAATAGGAACAATTTAAATATCTACCAACTAATGAGTAGATAAGCAAAATGTGGTATATCAATTCCATGAGCAGAATATTATACAGTCATAAAAAGAACGAGATACTAATACAAGGTATAACACAGATGAACTTTGAAAATACTTTATAGTAGGTGAAATAAGCCAGATATAAAAGGCCACACATTGTACCTTTCTGATTATATTAAATATCCAAAATGGACAAATTCACAGAAACAAAATGTAGATTAATAGTGGCAAGGGGCCCAGGATGAGGTGGGACTGGCTCACAGGGAGTAATTGCTAACAGTTACAGGGCTTCTTTCAGGTTTGATAAAAATTAGACAGTAGTGATGATTGTATGACTTTGTGATTATACCAAAATCACTCAATTGTGCTTTAAAAGGATGAATTTTATGGTATGTGAATTATATTTTAAAAGCATATACATACAAAGTTAGTGTCTTTTATGTACCAAGACTTTGCACTGAGTGACAAGAATTCAAAGATGCCAGAGCCATTACCTTTGAAAACTGCACAGGCTGGGGAGGTACATGCCGCATAACAGCACATATATTTGTAATACAGTGCAGATGCAATGGAAAGGCATGAGGTCCAGGAGTGGCAGAGAAGAGAGAGTGTTTAGCTCTGTGAATGGGGTAGTAGGACAACGGAGTGGGGAGAGGTAGGGCCAGCTTAGGCTGAGCGCACTGGGAGGAAGGACAGGGTTTCCATTAGCTAAAGGAGGAGGGGAAAGCATCCCTGGCAGCATTAAGGGCAGATACAAAGCCAAAGCAATACTGAATGGTATGCTCTGTCTGGAGAGCAACACATCTGTGAGGATGGAGTATATTGTGTGAGGAACAGAGTGGCAGGAAACGGGATTAATAAAATGGACAGGAGCTGGGAGCGGAATCAAGGAGAGCTTCGTAAGGCAAGAAACGTGACGCTCGTGAAAATAATGAGAGGACTTTCAGGCAGAGGGAGAAAAGTGAATTTGTACAGCCCTCTAAACCAACACGGAGGAGAGCCAGGAGGAAGAAAGGTAGAAGACTCGATAGAAAACCTCGGAAATAATTCAGGCAAGCAATGGGAAGAACCTAAGCCAAGTCAGTGAGTAGAGGCGGAGTGGATATGAGAGATAAGGGAGTGGAAGGGGCAACAGGGTTACAAGGCAAGCGAGAGAAAAGGAAGTTGTCTGTATTTCTACTATCCAGACGCTCCCGACACTCAACCCTTTTTAGTTTAGCTTAGGGATATGTAACAGCGGCTACCTACCCGCTTTCCTCCTAGAAAAGCTGTCAGATCTGAATGGAAAACTACAAGACGGCCTTCGGCAGCACAGGAGGCACACTCCAGGTGCAGAGTACTTTGTGTGAAGAATGCGGCAAGGACAGCATCAGTCAGGAAACGAGGACACAAACCACGCATGAGTTAACATGCTGCTCCTGCTTGTCCCTCCTCCCAGGTCTACCTCTTATGACTGTAATTTGGTTCTGGAATGTCCCCCCAAAGACCCAAGTGTTACAGGCTTAGTGTCCGTGTCAGTGCTATTGGTAGGTGTTGGACACCTTAAGTGGAGGGGCCTAGGAGGTTGTAGGTCATTAGAGGAGTGTCCTTAACAAGGATAAAGGAACCCCAGAAGCTTCTTTCTCCTTTGTGTCCTGACCATGGGGTGAAAGGTTTTGCTATGCTGTATGCTTCCACAGTTATGTGCTGTCCACCTCCCCACTGCCACCACCATGGTACTAAAAGCAATGGGCAGCCATGATCACGTACAGAAGCCTCCACGACTGTGACGTGAAATAAACCTTTTCTATTCAAAGTAGATTATCACACCCATTTGTTATAGTTATGGCAAGTGGACTAATGCATGGTCGTTCTGATTCTGGTTTTAATTCCACATCACTGATTAAATGAGGAGAGAGGTGAAAAGGCAGTCAAGTAACTTTGCTCAATTGAAGGTCAATGTGTAAATTAAAATAGGAAAATACTAGATTAAAAGCAAGAGGCCCTCATCTGTGATCTTAGATCTGTGAACGTGGCAAGTCATACCTTCCTTCTGGGCCTTCTCTATAAACTAAGAAGTTTCCTTTCTCACCATCCAGTTCTCACCCAAGGAGTAAACACCATGAAGTCTCCAAGCCCATGATGCACCAGCATCTAATCAAGCATCAGTCCTACAGGAAAAGGCCTGCGTGGGGGAGCATACCCCGAGGCTGCAAGCTCGGAGAGGAGAGCAGACAAAGCACAGGTAGCGAATGGACTGCTAGCAGCCCACTGGCCCTTAGTCAGAACTAAGATTGTGCCCAGTGAGTGGCTAAGCTCTTACAGGCAGTACACACCTTCACGTCTTAGGGATTGCTGAAGGAACTGAGGCACTCCTGCAGGGTAGTTTCAACAGCATGTGAAATAAAAGGCTCTCAGGGGTCCGTGGCACTTTGTCTGAGGGGAAGGCAACAGCTTACATTTGTTAGTGGCCTATCTGAGAGACATCATGGGGAAGAGACTTCAGGACTTGGTGATGAAAGTCAAGGAACGTAATGCAGCAGAAACAAAGGTTGTGGCTATGAGACACTCAAGGAAATAAAAGAAAAAGGCTGCTGTTTGCTCCACTCTGTGCCAGTCCATTTGCACCTGTGACTCAAGTCTGATCACAGCTTTGTGAAATACTTACCAGAGGAAGAGTTCACAGATGAAGAAATGTCATTCACTCGGCTACATAAGTTCCTGAGTCTGCATCACTACGCTGGGTGCTTAGTGCACTTTGAGATGTGATCTCTGGCCTATAGTCAAGTGAGGCAGATACACAAACCACAAGCAAATCGTGAAGCACTATGGAGGGAAATAGCACAACAGTGACCAAGAAAGCAGGAAGGGCACACTCTGGACAGGCAGGGGACACGTCTGTGAAGAGGTGACAGTTAAACAGACACCTGTGGGGAGGGAGAAGCAATCACTTCACCCCGAGGTCAAAGAGAGCAGCACCCAGCACCACCCAACCGCACACAGGGGGCAGAGCAGAGCCTGGCTTCCAGGCTTCCAGAATCTAGCAACACAGCAGACAGTGAGTTAAGGTGGCTTCTCCTTGCAGTGTTACTAAAAACACCACATCGACTTTTATAGAAGAGGAAGAGGAGGAGGAAAGACTAAGTATCTGCTACTTTTTTCACTTTGTTCTATAGGTAGCTCTAAAATTGGACTGATGAATGAACAAAAGGGATGGGATTTATTTAGAGCTGGAAGTGAGATGACAAGGTTTTGAATCAATGACTTGATGCTGTAATAAAACCTTTCATTCCAACACCACTTCCCATTTTTCAAAGCATTTTCACGGTATTACCCACGAATTCACTCCACCCTCAAACCGGTCCTGTGAGAGGACTCAGAGTGAGTAAATACCTATGGAGTATTACCCAGGGCTCAGTACTGTGAGAGTATTTCTGAATACCTTTTATGTCCTGAGCGCTGTGCTGGGTGTGAAGACACCACGAAGAGCAGGAACAGGCACAGATTCCGTTCTGAGCTTAGGGATTTACAGAGGGGGGGAGGACCATTGATGAGATCACCTCATCAGTGAACATACAACTATCAACAGAGTGAGCACTCAGGAAAAAGGAGGTTTCTAAGTGAGAATATTTAAAAGAGACCCTGCCTGGATGGGGGATTGAGGGAAGTTTCTAGACAAGGGTTTAGTAAGCCCAAGTTGAGACTGGAAGGACCCCTAAGAGTTAATTAGGTGAAGGGGAGAGAGTAGTTAGAGATGAGCCTTCTAGAGAAAGGAAACCATTATGTTTCTGAGCAATTGAGAAAATGCCAATGTAACTGGAAGGGAGAGAGGAAAGATTATGAGAGGCCAAAATCAAGAGAAGTGAGGTCATAAGAGAATTTGCTTAGGGTCAGAAGACGAAAGATCTCATATATTGCTTTAAGAATTTGGTTTTCAGCCAGGTGTGGTGGAGCACACCTATAATCCCAGCGCTTGGGAGGCTGAGGCAAGAGGATTGCTGTAAGTTCAAGGCGAGCCTGGGCTATATGGTGAGTTCAGGACCAACCCAGACTACAGGACAAGACCCTTCAAAATATATTTGGCTTTCATTGAGGGGAACAATGTAATCACATTTTTGAGTAGAGATCAGGATGGAGGGAGGCCAGAGAAGATGGGCATGGTCACTGAACAGTGGTCCAAATGACAGGACTTAGGCCAGGTGACTTTTGCAAAATCCCACAGTTTTTCTGTGTTAGATACTTAAACCAGTGTTCTAACCACTAGTTTGAAGGAAGGACAATTAGAATGAGGTGTCAGGCCTTAGAGGGATGAGACAGCATTCCTGTAGGTGAGCAGCCTGGTCAGAACCCAAACACGGTGAAGGCGATCCATATAGCAGAGGTAGCCCGGAAGGAGGAGTCAGAGCCCGTGGAGACAGAGGACTGTACATCCCAGGGGAGAGGGGTAGGACTGGACATGGAAGATCAATTCACACAGGGGACTGATTAAATCTACAAATACATTAAAGAACATGGAAGTCAGCATCTGTCTGCAGAGACAAGGGCAATAAATATAGTATTGGAGAAACTGAATTGTAGTCTTGTGCAGTGGTGATTGGTTTTGGATGTACTAGTTTAGACTCATAGGTATACAGATACAGATGGACAGACAGACAGACAGACAGACATAGAAAAATATAGATGTGATATGTGGCCATATATACACATTTAAAAAATCTTGGCTTTCAAATTTCACTTTCCATGGAAAGACATCAGGACCCCTCGGAGGTATGTTTCATAAAGCAGAAAGTGATCAAAGAACAAACGGGGACATGTCAAAAAGAAGCAGAAGCCAGTGTAACAGCTGCCACTGACCAAATCAGGGACAGTTTGAGCATCCAGCTAATAATAGTAAAGGATTATAATCCACTGGCTGAAATAGGAAACCCGGAGTCTACAATGATATAAATAAAAGAATACATTGAAAGTTTAATAAGGAATGGGATATTTCTATGATTTCAAAATATTGTTCCATAATATGAAAATTATAATTATTAATTACAAAGCAGAGAAAGAGTAACATGACAGAGAATAAGCCTGGCAGATATCACCTTAATAAAGTAACTAAAGTGAGTACTGGAAACACTTGTCCCACTTCGTGGAATGAAGTGTTGTCTGTTTCTAGAAGTGCAAATGAAGCCAATTGAGATTTTAAAACTAAATTGTTATTTGGCCTCCGATTAGTGACTAAAAGGTTTAGAAAAAGTGGGATGACCACAGAATAACTTGATACTAGCTAACTTAAAACTCTGCAAGTCTGGAATTTAGGTTATCTACTGCTGCCTCAATATTTGAGCTACTTAAAACAACTACCCTATGTTTTCACAGTAGTCCCCCTTATTTTGGGGGGAATACATTCTAAAACTGCACTGGATACCGAACCTTCAGATAGTACCAAATATAAAAATATATATAAAGTAATTAAAATATAACATATATATATATATATATATATATATATAGAGAGAGAGAGAGAGAGAGAGAGAGAGAGAGAGAGAGAGAGAGAGAGAGAAAGGGATGGAAGGAGGGAGGGTCTTGATCTATAGTCCAGGCTGGTCCTGAACTCACTATGTAATCCAGGCTAGTCCTGGACTCACAGTAATCCTCCTGCCTCACCTCCTGAACTCTAATTACAAGCGTGTACCACCACACCCTGCTTTATGTGGTTCTGGGGAATCAACTCTGGGCCTTGGCACACACAAAGCCAGTGTTTCAACCACTGTGCTATTCCTCCAGTCCCACCAAACCTTCTATTACTTTTTTTTCTCCCATACATATATACATACCATAAAGTTTAATTTATGGGTTAGGCACAGTAAGAAATCAGCAACAATAATTAATAATAACATAGACCAATTTTAACAATGTACTATAAATATACTATAAAACCATATACTATAAGTTACTTAAAACTTATACTTATTTCTGAAATTTTCCATCTAACATTTTCCCAAGGCTGTTGACTGTGGGTAAAAACAAAATGAACATCATCAGTAATGGAAAAATTGGAAACACTTGCCAACTTCGAGGATAAAACAAAAACACAACATCACTTCTATGATATTCCTGCCAAAATGCCATCCTCTCGGTCCAGTGATGAAGAAATAGCAAATCAACGCAAACTGAGAGGTGCTTTATAAAATAATTGGCTTCCATTATCTAAAGTGTCAAGGTCATAGAAGTCAAGAAGAGATTGAGAAATTATTCCAGAATGAAGATGAAAGACACATGACAACAAAACAAAATGTGATTCTGAAATCTGAACATTCTGGATTTTTACTGATTTTCTAACTTCTTTTTTAAGGGGATAGAAATTGGAGAAACTCGATTGGGATCATCTCAGTAGACAATGAAAAAATAAGATTGTATTATGGTTATAGGAGAAAATGTCTTTATTAGAAATATACACTGAAGAATTCAAGACAGACAGACAAGTAAGCTGCTACCTGAGATGGCTCAGAGTGAGGGTGGAGACTTTGTACTGTACTTCCAACACTCTCACTTTAAAAAATTTGTTTTGTAGTGCTGCAGATTAAAACCTAGGCCCTTTCACATGGTAGACAGAAATCTATCCCTAAGTTATATCCCCAGCACTTTAAAATTAAAATGATGATTATTAGATATATAAAGTAGTTTAAGGACTGTAGAAGCTCAAGAATGTTAATTTCTCTCAAAAAACTCTTTTCCTTCTTACAGAGCCACCATATTGCTGTATGCTGAGCCTGTGCTCAGCAATCTCAGAAATGTCTGCCCCGCCAAAGTGGTGGGTTACTCTATTCCTGAAGTATGTGATTCTGACTCCAGGAAGCAAAAAGTAGACTCCAAACCCAAGCTGGATCAACAAAATTCTATCTTCTAGGAATTTGGAATTGGAAATCAGATTCTAATTAGTTTTTATTACCCACCTTGAAGCTAGAAGATATGTACATTGAGAAACTACATCTGACATTTTGGAGTAGCTGCCTTCTGTAGTGAGCACAGGGTAACAAAATCTGATCTGCAGAGAAAGCAGATATCCAGAGAGAAGGAGAGAGAAGAAACAAAGCCCAAGACAGAGGGAGATCAAGAGTACCAGCCTCAGTGTCTTTCAGTGTTTCAATCCAATTACCTCATGAAGCTTTAACTCCCATAGGACACTCCACACTCCAAATAAATTTCTGCCTTCTATATAATCCACTGTGAGTGGATTTTTATCAACTGCAGCCAAAAGTATGACTTCTTCCTCCCCCCAGCTTCACAGCAACAATGCTCTTCCAAAAAAAACAAAACAAAACAAAACAAAACAAAAACAAGTGTCGAGATGCCCCAAAGAGTGAATCCTGGTCATTGATAAGGCTCAACATAGTACTTTGTAAAGACTCCAGGGTATCTTAAGCCAGTTACACTCACCAAGACTGGCCTCTGCCAACAGCAGGTAAGCAGGCACCAGCTCTACTGAACTCAGGCCGTACATGTTCATGCGGAAGCGAAGAGAATGCAAAGCTGCTGGGACAGCATCTTCGTATTTGCCTTCAAAAAGATATTTCTGGGCAACTGTGTAGCAGAATTCAATCAAATGCTTCTGCAGAATAAAGGAAATAGAACATCAGAGACAGTCTAAAGGCAAGAGGCTGAAGTAGAGATAGATACATCTGAGAATCAGGCCCACGTCCAATGAAATGGTTCAACTCCAACAGTGAACCTGCTTGTACTGAAGTGGAAGGGAGATCCAAAACAGGTGACATAAAAGGCAGCCCTGGTCGCCTGGGCTTCTGGATGTCCAGGAGCATGTGTCTTTCGTCTTAGCTCAGTGCTTGGCAGATAAGAGTGCTAAATAGAAAGCTGTTACATGACTAGATGCGTATCATTCCTATAGTCCTAATAAAACTTATACTCAGCACAGTTAGAGATGTCTTGAAGATGTTCTATTTGAGTTAATTTTGAAAGAAATATCTTATTTTCCCTTCTGAATTATCCTGCTCAGCTAATATCAGAAACAACCTTAGCTCTGTATTGTTCTATGGCCACTATCAAAGTTTCATTTTTTTTAATCAAAGTTTAAAAACATCAGTACTGATGAGTCTGGTGTTTAGAGTTTCTAGATCATAAAAGGACAATTTTTATAGTAATTGAGATGTTATCAATGCCATAATAAGGGCTAGCTTTTCAAAATCATCTTTATTCCCTAGAACATCCCGTATATCCTTGTTTTAAGGCCCTGTTACGTGGCCAGGCTCTTAACACAGCAATCGACACAGGTGGATGCTATGGACCTAGCAGCTTGATGTGCTGACATCCTAACTCCAAGACACTCAGATGTGTTGGTACCTGGAGACAGGGTCTTTAAAGAGGTGTTAGGTTAAAATGAGTCAGTGAGGGGGACTCAAATCTAATTCTGATCACATCTTTATAAGAAGGTATTAGACATATCCTGAGACTGCAGTGGTGCACATACACAGAGGACCACACCAGGACACAGTAACAAGGAGGTCGCCTGCAGGCCAGGAGGAGAGGCCTCAAAAGAAACCAAGCTGCCAACCTTAATCTTGGATGTCTACCTCCCAGAACCATGACTAGTTAACTTTTTGCTATTTGGGCCACCTGGCCTGTGGTATCTTGTTACCGCAGTCCCCGTAAGTTAATTGTGCATTCAAGAAAACAACAGACTGAATGAGCTCGAGGACATATAACAAGGCCTGTGCTCTCACTGATGTTACCGTGGAGTGACCATAGCTCAGCCTTTGTATGGAGCAGCCTCGCACCCTGCGGACTAGCACCATCCCGTCCCCGTGAGACCCACCTGGCGCCGCTGCACCTGCTGCAGGCCATGCTGCCGCTCTTCCTCCGAGTTGTAGAAGGGCATGGACGTGCGCAGTGGAATCAGGAGCTGGCATACATTCTCATGGATGCTGCGCCAGTCAGCTTTTTGATGCGCCACACCACTGACAATAAAAACAAGGGCTTTGTTATCTTTATCTGAAATGTTTACTCAAGTCATTTGTCACCCTCCTTTACTTATTTACCCATTTATTTATTTTTGTTGTACTCAAGACTGAACCCAGGGCCTCCTAATGAGCTTCATCTTCATTCTCTTTTTAATGTTGATTTGAGGCGGGGTCCTAGGGAGGTGCTAAATTGCCCACGCTGGGCCCAAGGTTGCAGTCCTGCCTCAGCCTCCCAGAACACTAGGATTAGAAGCATCTGCCATCATGCCTAGCACCACATCTTAAAAACTGAGTCTTTTTATTGTTGAGTTTTAAAATATTTTCCCATATTCTACTTATTAGATTATCAGGTGTATAATTTACAAATATTTTCTCATATCCCATTAATTTTCTAGATAATATTCTCTATTGCAAAAAATTATTTTGATGGTCTCCAACTATTTTTTTCATTAATTCTTTGTGTTTCTTCATCTCATATTCAAGAAAATGTTGTCTAAGAGATTATATATCTGCAACTGGGTTTTCCTCTAAGTTTTATACTTTTTGCTCTTACATTTAGGACTTTTTGCACATAAATAACTTTTTCATATGGTATGTAGTTGGCATCAAAAACGTATTTTTGTGGATAAATCCCATTGTCTCAAGACTATTTGCTGAAGGAGCCATGTTTTCCCTCACTGAACAGTTTGGCACTCCTGCTGAAAGTCAGTGCCCACAGATATGTAAACTTGTTTCTGAGCTCTTCTTTTCAATCAGGGTCTCACTCTGTAACCCAATCTGGTTCTGAAGTCACTATGTAGCCTAGACTGGCCTTGGACTCAAGGCAATCCTCCTGCCTCAGCCTCCCAAGTGCTGGGATTATAGGAGTGCATGCCACCACATCCAGCTTATGTGGTCCTGGGGAATTGAACTTGGGTACTGAGCACTTGACTTATTGCACTCGCTAGGCAAGCGCTTGAACTGCTGAGCCATTCCTCCAGCCCCATCTGAGCTCTTAATTCTATTCCCTAATCTACATGCTTATGCTTATGTCAGTACTGTGGGAATGTAGGAGTCAATTCTCCCTCTGGACTTTTGAGCACAACTGTGCCCTGACAGGTTGCCTTGACAATGGAGTCTCAAGAATGTGGTCTATAAATATGTCAAACCATTGTGCTCCTAGAGCAGTTGTAGAACTGATCTGCAGAACCAAGACTAGAAAGATGATAGGTAAGAAAACATTCTGCCTTGTAAATTTGTTTTTTATCCTCCTATACCTCTGGGTTACTTTACTCAGCTATCGAGTAAATTCAAGTCTGCTTTTGAATCTCTGTACATGACTCACTGCCTTTAAGTGCTTTTTCACTCATTTCCCTTTATTTCCCTTCAATACATATGCATAAGACCTCTGTTCAGGGGTGTATGTCCAACTCACTTTCTTCTTTAGGGAGTGAAGCTGGTTAGCTATCTGCAGAGATCTCTAAGAAATTTAGAGTAATTCCATGTCTTCATCCTTTGCTTCAAAACACAAAGCACAACCCCACTGTGTTCATTACTATAGCTTTGTAGCAAGTTTTGGGGTCTCCAACATTCAGGCTGTGGACCAGTACAGGTTCCAGGCCTTGGAAGGACTTGGCTGCACTGACAGATGAGCAGCAAAAAGGAGACGAGCTGTAAGGGAAGCCCCGCCTCCTGTCAGTGTGCTATTATATTCTAAAGTGGCTGCTGATTGGTAAGAGGTGGAGCTTTGTTCCCACCCTCCTTCTCCTCTCAAAGCTGTCCTCCAATGACCTACTACATAACAAGTACACCCGCCCCACGTCCATACCTGGGAGAATGAACTTCAAATAATAACCAGTCCTGGTGTCAAAAAGATTGAGGATCACTGTGGCATAGATGGCTGCTAGTTCAAGATGGCTTATAGTGTCGTTCAAGTCTTGCATTTCTTTGCTGATTTTCTGTCTAGCTGTTCTCTGTGTTACTAAATCACATACTTTCAGGCTTTGTATTATATGCACTAAGATCACGGGATTTTCATTTATACTGCATACTATGCCTTTCCACTGAAGTATGAGAGAGTTAACAGTTTGATTCCATTAGGTATTAAACATATTTCAAAATAGGTAACAATAATCTAAGGAAAGAAGTCACCAAATTCTGTCTGTCAAGTGCCAGACAGTAACTATTTTTGGTCTGAGAGCCCTAAGGTTTCTTTTGCAACCACTAAACCCTACTCTGTAGCACAAAAGCAGTCACGGAAAACACATGGCTGTGTGCAGGTACCTTTTCTCCTTCCTTCCTTCTCCAGAAAACAGAAATACAATAATACAATCAAGCATTTTCTTTGTAAACTTTGACCACTACCATAGAAATGATAGAAAGCATTTAACTTTATTCTCCATATTTTAAAGAAAAAGTGCCAGTTAATGATATCTATATACTATGATTTGCTAACCTATGGTACTGAAGCTTTTTTTAATCTATCACCAATATTTCAGTGTGTATTTTCATAAATTTATATTTTCTTTAAAATATTCTATTCCCTGAGAACAGATTCACAACCCATAAAAACTATGCACAAATATACATAGTATGTAAATGTATTTAAAATAAAAAGATTAGAGTGAAATTCACCAAATATCAGGTTATTAATCTCAAAATTGTAGATTATTTTCTTAATTATTTTTTGTATTTATATATTTTTTGGCAGCGAGCATAAACTGCATTTATAGTTAAGAGGAAATTCTTTTACAGGAAAAAAACCTTACAAGAATTCAAATTGATGTAGCTGAGGGTGGAGTGGCAGAAGGCAGTGGTTTTGATTTGGGATATTATTAATTTTAAAAACAGTAAGGGGGGGGACAAAAGGAGACTGGGAAAGTCCTTGTCACCTTGACAAGATATGTATGTGCACAAAATGCTCGACTTCATTGTAAACCTTAAATTTTGCGCTTATACATATCAATAAAATGGGGAAGAAAAGAAACAGTAAGAGATGGTAAATAAGTAGGTCTTGGGGTCTTTTCTCTGAAGCTGTCATTGAGTGCTAAAGATTAAAAAAATCACACAGCCTTAGTCCACTGGCTAAGGACTTAGTTGATTACTACTTCAACCTATGACTCTCGAACTTTAAGTTTCAATTTCATGCTCTATACACTTGTAATAATGATCTCACTCATTTATTCCTGCTCCTCTTGGGGAAAGAACTCTTTTAAAATTCTGAAATAACTAAGTATGACATTATATCTATTGCTTTACGTATAATATACTTTTGTGATATAGACTTAAGTTCATTTAATGTAGTAATTCATTTATTTGGTCTTTGATGTAAGTTTAGCCTAAGAAATCTGATGGATGTAATGATAACCTGAATGTCTTCTGTACAGCGACACAGTTGATAATAGCCAAGTCTTGGAAGAAGCCAATGTCCAAGTACAGATGACTAGATAAAGAAGATGTGGTGTACATACATAATGAGTGTTACTCTGCCATTAAGAAGGACACGAGTCATTTTTTAAGAAAATGAACATACTTTGAGACCATTATGCTCAGCAAAATGAATCAGACCCAGAAAATTAAATATCATATGATATCCTTAATATGAGAAAAGCAAACCATAAAAAATCTAAGAGACATGGAAGGAAGAAGACAGACTTTGTTGAGAAGGAAAGGAAAAGGGAAAGGTGGGATGAGAAAGAGGGAAGGAAAAAAGGAGGTGATATGTTTAGGAAAAAAAGGAATCAAATGGGGGTGATAATGGGAGTTAAGGGGGAGCGTCTGACACAAAGCCAACTACAGCAAGCATATGACAGTCCTTCTAGTCACATTTAAAGTAATATTGTGCATTAATAAACCATAAGAAAACTGAGGTAATCTGCTTGCTAACAGAAATGAGGAAAGAAAATAGAGGAGTTGTCTGAGAGGTGTAAAGTGACTGCAAAGTGAGTTGAGAGGAGGGAGGAATTACTTCTGGCTGGGGGGGCCAAAGAGAACACGGCATTTTAAGGAAGCAGTGCTCACACCAAGGAAAGGAGTTGGCTATCTCCTTGAGTGCCAGGCCTATACTGCACCTAGCAGCATCAACATACCAGTAAGACTCCTCAAACTGTGTCTTCAATTAAATCTATCACTTGCTATCTCCTCTCCCATAATCCTTGCCCAAGTTAATAGATTTATTATCTATTCAGAAGTTTATTTTGAGGGGGGAGCGGAGGAAAGGTTTATTGTAGCTTACAGTTTCAGAAGGTGTCAGTCCATTCATGAGTGGGCAGCTGGAAAATGATGGAAGCACATGGCAGGGCTGGAGTGGGGGCAGGGCCAGAGCCAGAGCTCCAGAGCCAGAGGTCCTCACAACATGGTGGTACAGAGAGAGACTGGGAGGAAGGGTGGAACCAGCACACGGCCCAGCCTGGTCAAACCTCAAGCACCGCCCCTTACAGCCAGGCCCCACCTTCCAACCCTACGCAGCATCCATGAGGCTTTTGGAGTACACTCCAGATCCAAACTACCACATTCTGTCCCTGACCCCCAAAAGACTCATGCCCCCCTCCTTAAGTAAAATGTAATTAGTCCTTTCCCAAGACTTGCTAAAGTTCCAACAGTTCCACTGTTAAAAAGTCCAAGTCTAGGAGATGAAAGAATGGCTCAAGCTGCTAGCTACCTCAAGCATCAAGCGCTAATTCCCCATGCTCAATTCCCCAGCGCCACATAAGCGGGCGTGGTGGCACACGCCTGTAATCCCAACACTCCGGAGGCTGAGACAGGAGGATTGCTGTGTGTCCAAGGCCAGCCTCGGCTACACAGTGAGTTTAGGACCAGCCTGGGCTTCAGAGTGAGACCCTGTCTCAAAATAAAAAACAAACAAACAAACATAAAACAGCCACAGCTTGCCAGAGGACAAATTCCAAGCCCCCTGACCTCATGCTTCTTTTATCAGTTTAAACTATCACAATAATTTTCAAACTTTTAAAAACTCAACACATAGTAAGAATGTTTTTAAGTATAAATGTATATCCTTATATGACAAAGGTCAAGAAGAAATAATTATAATTCAAGTACGGTTGCTCTTATACTTTCTATTTTATGCTCATTTGTTTTCTTTCAGTGCTGCTCATGGCCAGGCATGAGGGTACATTCCAGCAGTTCTAGCACTCAGGAGGGTGAAGTTAGAGGATCCTGAGTCTGAGGGTAGCCTGGGCTACATTCTGAGTGTTAAGCCAGCCTGGGCTACATGAGACACTGTCTCAAAACAAACAAACAAAAAATGCTGGTTGTGACTTCTCCTGACCCCTGAGGCCTGGTCTGCAGTATGAAAATCACTGACTGCTCCCTCTTCTGCTGTCTTCCCCACTTGGCTCGTAGCAAATCTGTTCTTTCACAATTTGCCCAAGCAGTGCTGGATGACAGCAATGCCCTATCCTTTTTCACCAGTCCTTTACACAGCAAGTTCCTACTGACCTCTCAAGATTCAGCTCAAATGTTAGTTGCAGCCACAGTCACCATACTTTCAAGAGAGGGGTCTCAGGGCTTAGCACACTCTGAGCGTTGTGTTTGCCATGTATAACAAGTCAGTCTGCTTTAAGCTATATTTCTGGATGTCAGTAACTTTATTTTTATGTCAGGTTCAGAATAGGGTCTAATCTGATGCAATGGCCAGGAGGTGTTATGCTAAATACATGAAAACAGAGCTCATCTTTGACGATCGTCCTTCACTATCTTCCCTGTGCACCAGACGGACTGGCACTTTTCCTATTCCCCTGTCACACCAGTGCTTCCATTCTCCGAGCCTACCTTTGCCACTCTTCCCACCGCCATTTCCAGAGCAAGATTTCTGTTATCTTCAGATCAACAGTCTACTCTCAAGGAAGATGCCTACCCAATTCCTCACAGCATTTTACTTGTCTTATGAAATCATCTTTTCCACTTGTGTGTCTCCGCTTTAGAATGTTAGATCTTTGAGAGAATACATCGAATTGCCCACAGTAGCCTTGGCACCTCGAATCGTGCACAAAACATAAAAGGACCTCAAAAAGCACCTGCTGACCAACCACTAAGTGGGAGAGTGGGAGAAGAGGTGGACAGGCGACCGTTTCAGAGATCTGTCTCGAAACCATTCTGAGAGGTTCCCGGGCAGCCCAGAGGCCAGGGCTGAAGTGGGCATACAAGCCTAGACCCGATATTGGGAGAAAGACGGTTGAGGCGCCGGGTGCTACCTTGCAAGGCCTACCAGTAGTAAGTGACTGTGCAGGCAGCGCACACGCGCTCGGCCGGGGCCTCGCACACCTCACAGCAGAGCCGGCGCCCCTTGGGCACCGCCAGCGGGTAGATGAAGTTCATGCTGCCGCCGGCTTGTTTGTGTCGAAGACAGTTGCCCGGCGAGGAAAGCGGGATGCGGGTGTCACGTGACGGCCTCGGCGCTGCCTCGTTCTCTGTGTTTCAAGGTCAAGGAGGAGGGGCGTGGCACGATTCACGTGGGGAATCTACAACTGAGGCTAAAAAAGAAAATGAAGAAAAAAAAATAAAACCCACAACCAATGAAAATTAAACGTGTTGCAGTCTAGCTCAGAATCGAAGTCCAGGAAGATCCGTACGGTGACCGGTAAGGGTCAAAACGCTACCAGATCTTGACCCCGGCCAGGAAGCTAACAGGAGGGGATGAAGCATTTCCAGATCTCCACCTGGCCGAGAACGACAATTCTTCTCGGCGCAGTGGCACATTCCCTGGACTCTTTTATTTTTAATTTTTTCCTGAGACAGAGTCTCGCTCGGTCACACCGCGCATCCCCACCCTTGCCAAGATGGAGCGTGGGGAACGCCCACTCACTACTGCGGCTGCGCGCGGGCAGATATAAGGAAGAGGCGTGGCGCTGGCAGCCACGGGAGTGCGCAGGCGCGGCGGTGCCTTGATTCTGGTGCTGGAGATGGACCTAGTCGCCGAGTTTCCCCGACCGCCGGCTGTCGCCCACTGGGCCGAGGTTATGGCTCGGTTCGCAGCTCGCCTGGGCGCGCAGGGCCGGCGGGTCGTGCTGGTCACGTCAGGGGGCACCAGGGTCCCCCTGGAAGCGCGGCCCGTGCGCTTTCTGGACAACTTCAGCAGCGGGCGGCGTGGGGCAAACTCGGCAGAGGCCTTCCTGGCCGCGGGTTACGGAGTCCTGTTCTTGTACCGCGCTCGCTCCGCCTTTCCCTTTGCCCACCGGTTCCCTCCCCAGACCTGGCTGGCGGCCCTGCGGCCGTGCGGCCAAGCGCAGCCGGGCGTGCTGAGCCTGGAGGCCGAGGAGAACGCTCTCCCCGGCTTCGGCGACGCTTTGCGGAGCTATCAAGAGGCGGCGGCTGCCGGCACCTTCCTGGCCGTGGAGTTCTCCTCTTTGGCGGACTATCTGCATCTGCTGCAGGCTGCAGCCCAAGCGCTTAACCCGCTAGGTACGTTGCTTAGAGGCCGACTTTCGCCCCCTGCTCAGCCACGGCACCCAGAGCCAGGTAACCTGAATTGAAAAGGAACACATCCCGTGTGCCTTCCCGATTTGTTAACACCTACTTCTCTTCTTGCAGGCCCTTCTGCGATGTTTTACCTGGCTGCGGCCGTGTCAGATTTCTATGTTCCTGCCTCTGAAATGCCTGACCACAAGATCCAGTCATCTGGGGGCCCGCTGCAGGTGATGGGCGCTTCTCTTCCAGAGATCTGATCCCCTAGAACCAATCTTGGGTTAATTTCCTCTCGATCTGGAGAATGGCCTTTCTGCTTGTCTATGCGCTAGGCACTGGGGATACAGAGATGAATAGAACATCGCCCTCCCTCAAGGACCTTACAATCTAGCGAGGGAGCTGGACACAGACATAATTACAATACAGAGTGATAAATGCGCTAGTGGAGGTATGTATAAAGTGCAGTCAGATCATGGGGGAGTAAAGTGGGGAAGTCGAGGAAGGCTTCCCCTAGGTGATGCCTTGAACTGGATTTTTAAGTGATGAGCAGCGGGTACAAGGTGGGGAAAGCCATTCCAAGTGGAGTTCCACAGGTGGAGTTTGGAG